>JAQMRL010000021.1:1192500-1296222 GCA_035578175.1 Catonia carolina | reverse complement strand
CTCATCGCAAGTTTCGTTATCGTACGTTGTTACTAAGAGAATACAAGAATCAATAATTACTTAGATATTTTCAAGTATTGTGTGACGATCTTCTTCTTCCAATGAAAATTATTATTATCAGGTAAAATGAAAATTTTGCCAGCAACAGGCAGGTGTAGTGTTAAATTATTTGCACTCGTTTTGCTAGTTCAGAGTTACAAAAAATACTTCTGTTTTTTATCACATGGTCAGCAAATTATATTACGACTTAAACATTTAAGAAGAGAAAAGAAAGAGGTGTTAAAGACACTAATCAAAGCCTCCTCTCAGAGTAATGAATTTCATTTTACAGCCAGACCCTAAGGTGAATGAAGTAAAAGAGTCATTTACAGGATGGAAAGTAAATGCTTTTCAGAGGGACGTGCTGCCAAGCATACTTTTCCATTCACTCCAGAAGACAGTGTTAAACCACCTTACTCCTAGTTACTTCTCTTGCCTATGTAAATATAAAGGAAGGAACGTATTGTTTTCATGTCGAATTTTCGAAATCGAGTTTTCACCGGATCTACACGTTTTCAGACCCCCTGAACCCACACAAACATGTTTTTAACAATTGGTCTGTGTGTGTGTGTGTGTGTGTGTGTGTGAGAGAGAGAGAGAGAACAGAATATCTCAAGAACGGAACATCGTACGAACTTGAAACTTAAGTTACATACCACAACCGGACCCGACACGAACATTTTCATCAAAATCGGTCAACCGGAATTAGTAGTTTATTCGTGCAATTTTTCACGTTTTTGCTATTTTCTCAAACACGACTCATATGATTTTTTGATAAAATCGCCCGGTTTACTAAATTTTTTATGTTCTACAAGATAGGGTAGGCCTCCATGTTTGCTAAAATTCTTGGAGAGGCTGTTTTTACGTAAAATTGTTTTAAAATTGCTGCTTTAAAATGCATTTTAGCGCAAAAATGTATATGATAAAAAATGTAGAGAATGTAAAATCCTAAAACTTTTATTTAAATTTTTTTTCTATAACGCTTACTTTAGCGGTAATTAGGGATTTTCTGTTTTTTTCTCACGAAAATGTGTGAAAAATCGATTTTTTTAAAGATTTCGGCCTTAGAATGCATTTTACGACAAAAATGTATATAATCAATTTTATAGGAAATAAAAAGATATACAACTTTTTTTTTTAAACATTTTTCTCTACAGAGCCTAGTTTAGAATGAAAGAGTGTTTTTCCGTATTTTTAAACCAAACAGGTTGATTTCCATTTTGCGCCTTTCACTCATGATTAATATAAGGTTATGTTTTTTGATGTTAGTTTTTTTTTATTTCTAATGTTTCATTACTTAGGTTATATTGTTAATTATTTGCATTGGCAAGAGAAAGTCGTGTGAGTGTTTCACACCAGATTTTTTTTTTTTTTTTTACTTAGTAAAGCCTCTAGAAATTCAAACCAGCCATTCGACTGATGACCTAAACACAATGAAAAAAAATCTTCATGCTAAGTTGAACCAGTAATATTTAACAAAACTAACCCTTCTCAGTCTAGAATGCTACCCTCTCCTGATAGAATACACCTACCACCACCTTCATCTGAAAGCAAGCAAGCAACAGCCATGCAACAAGGGAGTTCGCTATTTTCAGTTAGGTTGTTCAGAGCAAAATGTAATTGCATTGTATAGCTTGCACAAAGTCTGAGTATACGTGCACTGCGCACACATATACACGTACAACTATCAAAGTTAACCCTTTACGTGCATTGGTACTATATCGTACCATGAACTTTAAAACCCGGCGCTGGTGCACTGAATTAGGACATCATAACGTAACCCAAGCACAAAGAAATGGATTTTTATTTTCAATTGGAACACCCTATTTCAAAATAAAAAATCTGTCGTGAAACACTCACACAACTTTATCTTGCCAATGCAAATAATTAACAATAAACCTAATATTAATAATGAAACATTAGAAATGAACAAAAAACTAACGTCAAAATAACATAACCTTATTTTAATCATGAGTGAAAGACGCAAAATGAAAATCAACTTCGGTTTGGCTTAATAATACGGAAAATCACTCTTTCACGCTAAACTAGGCTCTGTAGAGAAAAAAGCTTTAATTAAAAGTCGTAAATATTTTAATTTCCTATAAATTTTACTATATACATTTTTGACGTAAAATGCATACTAAGGCTGAAATCTTAATAAATCGATTTTTCACGCGTTTTCGTGAGAAAAAACTGAAAATTGCTAATTACCGCTAAACTAAGCACTATACAAAAAAAATGTTTGAAATAAACGTTGTAGGATTTTAAATTATCTACAAATTTCATTACAGCTAGGCCTATAGCTACATTTTTGCGCTAAAGTGCATATTAAGGTCGCAATCTTAAAAAAACAATTTTTTAATGAAAAAACAGCCTCACCAAGAATTTCAGCAGAGATGACGCCTACCCTATCTTGTAGAGCATAAAAATTTTAGTAAATAACGCGATTTTCTAAAACACCGTTGGACCCGTTTTTGAGAAAACTACTACTTACGGTTGACCGATTTTGATGAAAATGTTCGTGTCGGGTCCGGTAGTAGTATGTAACTTAAATTTCAAATTTCAAGTTCGTACGATGTTTCGGTTTTGAGATATTTTGTTCACACACACGCACGCAACCACCCACCCTATTCGCTACTTGTGAAAGAGTCGGTTGGTTACCTGTCTTCTTCTTCCAGTGCCTATCCGTTACCGAATGTTGGCAATCATTCTGGCAATGCTGATTTTGTTGACAGCCGCTTTAAACAATTCAGGGGTGGATACTGAAAACCATGTCCTTAAATTTTTCAGCCAGGATATTCGCCTTCGCCCAACGCCTCTCCTGCCATGCACTTTCCCCTGCACTATGCATTTCAACAGCTTGTATTTAGTGTCATTTCTCATGATGTGTCCTAGGTATTCCAATTTTCTTCTTTTGACTGTGTACATTATTTCAGTCTTTTTATTTAGTTTTTGAAGAACTCTCTCATTGGATATTTTATCTGTCCATGATATTCTCAGGATTCTTCTGTAGGTCCACATCTCAAATGACTCCAGTTTCTTTGCTGTTGCTTCACTAAGAGTCCAAGATTCTACTCCATATAGCAAGATGGAAAATACATAGCATCGAAGTAGTCTAACCTGTAACACCTTTTTATTCAAGTATAACTTGTTTAAATTGGCAGTTAAGATTTCTCCAGAAAGGACTTTTGTTTCGAATTTCGGTGCCTTTCGAGAAAACTCTTTGAACCGCCTATATAAATAGAGCCTCGAGCGCGGTCAGTGAGTAACTATTCGTTTGATCTTTGACAAGTTTTTATTGCGTTGGATCAAGTCAACGTCTGCCCATGACGGACAGGTGGAGTGTCAAATTATTTACACTCAATCTGTTCGTTGCAGGGCTAAAATAAATAGTTCTGTTTCTTATCACACGGTCAGCCAATTAAATGACTGAATCATTTAAGAACAGAAGAGGTAGAGGTGCAAAAGACACTACTCAGAGTTATCTCCTCTGAAAGTAATGAATTTCATTATACAGCCAGACCCTGTGGTGAATGAAATGAAGGTGTCGTTTGCAGAGTGGAAAATATGTGTTTTTCAGAGGGCCCGGCATGCTGATAAGCGTACTTTTCCACTCAGTGAGGAAGGCAACGGTAAACCACCTCACTCCTCGTTTTACTTAGTAAAACCTCTACAGGTTCAAACCAGCCTTTTGGCTGATGACCTAAACAACAACAAGTCAACGTAGTATCCGGGCATTGTAGTAGTTAACTATTGTTATACTATCTTATTGTGTATAAGATATACACAATAAGATATACGCCGGCCGCGTTGGCGATGTTGGTAACGTGCTCGCCTCTCATCACGCGGTCTTGGGTTCGAATTCCGCTCGGGCATGGCATTTTTTCATACGTTACAAAAAATTCATTTCATCCTTCACCGTCTGCATTAGCAGTAATTTGCAAAACAGTCGGACGTTAAACAAAAAAAAAAAAAAAAAATTGTGTATGAGCATTTTATTCAGTTTTTGTGTATGTGCTTTGTGTATAATTATTTGTAAATAGTACTAAACAAATTATTTATTGTATTACTCCATCATAATTAGTTTATTATGTTATTTTGTATATCTTTTAGTTGTAATAAATACTTCTAATTTTAAACTTTAGTGTATTAATTATTTAATTCCTAGATCCCGAAACGGACCTTAGCGATAAGTGTCACATTATGCTTTGACAATCTAAAAACTATTTATTTTAATTCGTGGTGGGGAAATTAATCCACCCAACTATGGTTTCCCAAATTCAAGGGTAGATCAGATCAGAGATCATATAATTGGCTGGCTACGTGATAAGAAACAGAACTATTTTTTATAGCCCCAGAAACTGCAGATTGAGTGAAAAATTAATTTAACACTCCACCTGCCCGTTATTGGCATTGTAAATAAAAAAAATATTTACCCAAAAAAAATAGCCTTTTTATTTTCCATTACGAAAAATTTATTTTAATGAAAATAAATTTGTATTCAACTCATGTCTCAATAAACGCTTTATTTATCATCTAATCTATTTATTACGAGGGTAGTCCAGAAAGTCTGTCACGTTTTAAGTTGTAGCCGCTAGGGGCGGAGCTATCGCGGCCATTTTGGTGCCGCGGCGTTTCTTTCTTTTTTTTTTGCGCCCTGGAGACTCCAGGAGGAGTATAGGACATGTCGTCAGATATAACACCTGAAATACATATAAGAATCACACAATGTATCACTACTATCAAGAAAGAAATTCTTGTACGCTATAAAAAGTTTCACCGATCAAGTAATTTTTTTTTATTTTTTTTAAAGGAATTCAAATCCTAACAACATTTTAAAAATTGAGGTAATTTATTCATGAATTTTCTCCCTGCATAAGTAGGTTTTTGTTCAAACAATTTTGTGGAGTGATTAGCCACATAATAATCATTCCTGTTTCTCGTGTTACGATTGTGAACATTGAAATTTTGCATAAAATTATTTTGCCTAACATACATAATCACCTCAAAAATGTAAAGAGAGTGAACTGTAAGCAATTTAAGCTCCTTAAATAGTGGCCTGCATGAGGTTAGCTGGTTAGCTCCCACCATACACCTAATAGCTTTCTTTTGAATTTTAAAAACCCTATTCATATTACCCATGCTAGAATTACCCCATACTAAAATACCATTCTCCGTTCAGTGGCTATCCAGCCGTGCTAGCGAGAGGTCTGTGTAGCTCTTTGTTGTTTTTCAACAACAATTTAAAATATGTGCCGCAATTCAAAATCCCGCCAGTTGTGAAGTACGGTCGGTAATACGGTTTTATTCTTAAAGATTTCTTGGAACGTGGCACAACAATAACCTCTGCGAGGTATTGTGAAACACTTGAAAAGTTAAGAAGAGCGATCCAAAACAAGCGCAGAGGAAAGTTGACTGGAAAAATTCTCTTTTTGCATGACCACACACGGCAAATCGAACACGAGAAGTCCTGGATGCTTTCAAATGGGAGGTTTTCCTACATCCGCCATACAGTCCGCACCTTGCGCCCAGCGATTATCACTTGTTCCCAACAATGAGGACATGGCTTGCGACGCAGCGCTTTGATGACAACGCGGAGCTGCAGGAGGTGTGACTAACTGGTTAAAATCACAGGCGGTAGACTTTTATGACGCCGGCATTTCAAAATTAGTTCACCGCTATGATAAGTATCTTAATTTGTTTGGTAATTATGTAGAAAAATAGCATTTTATTTGCGCTTTCAAATGTATATAATAAATTTTTTTTCTAGTACTTAGTTTTTTTTTATATCTAAACGTGACAGACTTTCTGGACTGCCCTCTTATATTTGATGTTTAGGTGATCAACCGATAACCTGGTTCAGTCATATTTATTATTATTTATTTATTTATTTACCATTGCTTACAGAAAAATATCAATAAAAACTAAATGTTAATTTCCTTAATTATGCTTTAATAATCAAAAACTATTTATTTTAATTCGTGGTGGGGAAATTAATCCACCCAACTATGGTTTCCCAAATTCATGGGTAGATCAGATCGGAGATCATATAATTGGCTGACTACGTGATAAGAAACAGAACTATTTTTTGTAGCCCCAGAAACTGCAGATTGAGTGCAAAATTAATTTACCCAATAAAATAGCCATTTTATTTTTCATTACGAAAAATTTATTTTAATGAAAATAAATTTGTATTTAACTCATGTACAATAAACGCTTTATTTATAATCTAACCCACCGGGTTGGTCTAGAGGTAAAGTCGTCGCCAAAGTCAGTTGTTTAACAGCTGATTTTTGGAGACGAAGGTTCCTGGTTCAAATCCTAGTAAAGGTAGTTACTTTTATACAGATTTGAACACTAGACAGTGGTTACCGGTGTACTTTGATGGTTGGGGTTCAATTAACCATACTCTCTCAGGTATAGTCGGCCTGGGTCTGTACAAGACTACACCTCATTTACACGTCATACACATCATCTTCATCTCATTGGGTCATGGGGTTGCTTATTGTTCTAAATTGAACAGATTGCAACGTACACACATTAGGAATTAAAAAAAAAAAAAAAAAAAAAATTTATAATCTAATCTATTTATTATATTCAGTATTATATCAACCGGAAAAAAATCTATAGAAAAATACTTTTTCTCCATAATGTTTTGTTATAAAGCGGACAAAGAATTTTAAAAACATTACTTATGCATTATCCGAGTTTGTAAGATAAAGAAAACTGTTGATAGTAAAAAGAGATAGAGTAAGATTATAAGACGGTGGGGGAATTTCACGTCATCATTTATTAGGATTGCAAGAGTAGCCATTAGGCCTGCTCATAGACTGAATACTAAATCTACAGCTCACCGATCAATAATTTAACGCCATTAAGCCTCAGTCAGGTTGGAACGAAAAAACAGTGCCGTTAAAAAATAAATCTATATATACGAGGGTCGTTTGAAAAGTCCGTGCAAAAATAAAAACTACTTAATTGTTTGGGGTAAACCTTTTTCATTTTTCGACATAGTCTTCTTTTTGGCTTATATGCTTCGTCCAACGCTGCTCTAGTTTGTTGATCCCTTCCGAATCCGAATAATAGGATTTGTCCAAGTCTGAAAAATAGCCATTCGTTCCTGCAATCACCTCCTCGTTTGAATAAAATATTTTTCCCGCTAGCCATTTCTTCAAATTGGGAAACAAGTAGTAGTCCGAGGGAGCCAAGTCTGGAGAATAGGGAAGATGTGAAACGAGTTGGAACCCTAATTCCATTAATTTTGCGACCACAACTGCTGAGGCGTTGAGCTGTTGCGTTGTCGTGATGGAAAAGGACTTCTTTGTGGGGCAATCGTGGGCGTTTCTTTTGCAGCTCGGTTTTCAAACGGTCCAATAACGATGAATAATATGCACCTGTAATAGTTTCACCCTTTTCCAGATAACCGATGAAAATTTCTCCTTGTGAATCCCAAAAGACAGTCGCCATAGTTTTTCCGACCGAAGGAACTGTCTTCGCCTTTTTTGGCGCAGATTCCCCCTTCATAACCCATTGTTTAGATTGTTCTTTGGTCTCAGGAGTGTAGTGATGTATTCATGTTTCATCCACAGTGACGAAACGACGCTCAAAGTCCTGCGAATTCTTCTGGAACAGCTGCAAACCGTCCTTGCAACACCCCACGAAATTCTTTTTCATCCATTTTTTGAAAATCACTCGACTTCCTCGATTAAAACGAATATCAAACACAAAGAAATAGACCGATCTGACTGAAACTACACATGTGTTTTTCCAACAGATGCTACTAACTAAACATATGCTCGATATGCGCCAGTAGTGCCATATATCTGACTTTGCACGAACTTTCCAAACGACCCTCGTATACTGATTTTATTAAGACAAAGCGTGCTTTTTTGTGCAGAATAATTTCCAAAACTACTGAACGGATTTTCATGAAATTTTGACAGCATATTTGTATTTATATTCACAGCAACAATTTCTTTTTAAATTTTCAAAAATGGTAACCCCAAGGGCCCTAATGAAGATTTTCATAAATATGTACGCGGTGTGGCTATTAAATACCGGGACTGACGTTGTAAAAATTTTATTTTCATTTTATACATAATGACTTATTGTCACCTTCAATATACACTCTTTCTCTATCCCTACAACGCTCCATTCGAATTTTCCATTGTTGTAAACATTGCTGGAAATCATATTTTTTCAGCTCCTTCAGGACACGTGCCGCTTTCTTTTTACAGCTTCCACAGACTCAAATCTCGTCCCTTTTAATGCAGATTTCACCTTTCGGAACACGTAGAAGTCACATGGTGCAAGATCTGATGAATAAGGTGGATGTTTTAACACTGAGATGCTGTACTTGGCTGGGAACCTCTTTACAGATAACGCGGAATGAGCTGGCGCATTGTGTTGGTGGAGAACCCATGATTTGTCCTACCACATTTCGGGGGCGTTTTTTCCTTACTCTTTGATGTAGTTTGGAAAGTACATCAAGGTAGTAATATTGATTAATTGCTTGACCTTCAGGAACGCAGTGAACGTACACAATCCCATGGATATCAAAAAAACCAATCATCATTACTTTAAATTTTGACTACTCATTCGAGCTTTTTTGGCTCTCGGTGAAGCTCGGCTCATCCACTGCATGGATTGACGCTTCGTTTCTGGATCATAAGTAAAAAACCATGTTTCATCACACGTTATTTTCGTTTCCAAAAAATTTGGGTCATTTTCAATCGCGTACAAAGTGTCAGTACGAACATTTTTGCGAGCTTCATTTCAAACATTTTTGAGCGGCTTGTGTCCTGAAGGAGCTGACAGAAGATTACTTCCAGCACTGTTTCCAACAATGGAAAATTCGCATGGAGTGTAGTAGGGATAGAGAAAGAGTGTATATTGATGGTGACAATAAGTGATTATGTATAAAATTAAAATTAAATTTTTTACAACGTCAGTCTCGTTATTTAATAGCCACACCTCGTATGTTGTTTAGGTCAACAGCCGAAAGGCTGGTTTGAACCTCTAGAGGTTTTACCAAGTAAAACGAGGAGAGAGGTGGTTTACCATTGCCTTCCTCACTGAATGGAAAAGTATGCTTATCAGCATGCCGGGCCCTCTGAAAAGCACATATTTTCCACTCTACAAATGACACCTTCACTTCATTCAAAACAGGATCTGGCTGTACAATGAAATTCATTACTTTCAGAGGAGATAACTCTGATTAGTGTCTTTTACACCTCTACCTCTTCTGTTCTTAAATGATTCAGTCATTTAATTGGCTGACCATGTGATAAGAAACAGAACAATTTATTTTAGCCCTGCAACGAACAGATTGAGTGTAAACAATTTGACACTCCACCTGTCTGTTATGGGCAGCCTCGTATAGTAGAATATAAGAGCATATTTCTACAAGTGAGGACTAAGAACACAAACGCCTCATATAACTTATAACATACCAATTTATTTAAAATATATTAGGCCTAGTTATGTCATACAAACTACTAAAAACATTCCAAACGACCTAATATTCATTTATTTATTTAATGATACACAATTTTTTTAAATTAACAGAATACATAATCTAATATAACACATTAATTAATTAACAAATTAATTAATTGTTTAACACTGAGATGCTGTACTTGGCTGGGAACCTCTTTACAGATAACGCGGAATGAGCTGGCGCATTGTCTTGGTGGAGAACCCATGATTTGTCCTACCACATTTCGGGGGCGTTTTTTCCTTACTCTTTGATGTAGTTTAGAAAGTACATCAAGGTAGTAATATCGATTAATTGCTTGACCTTCAAGAGCCCAGTGAAGGTATACAATCCCATGGATATAAAAAAAAACAATCATCATTGCTTTAAATTTTGACTTGCTCATTTGAGCTTTTTTGGCTCTCGGTGAAGTTCGGCTCGTCCAGCGCATGGATTGGTGCACGCTTTGTTTCCGGATCATAAGAAAAAACCACGTTTCATCACATGGTATTATCGTTTCCAAAAAATTTGACTCTTTTCAATCGCGTACAAAGTGTCAGTACAAACATTTTTGAGAGCTTCATTTCAAACATTTTTGAGCGGCACGTGTCCTAAAGGAGCTGACAGAAGATGACTTCCATCACCGTTTCCAACAATGGAAAATTCGCATGGAGCATTAATTGGGTCCATTATACGCCCAGCAGAAGCAAGGCTTGGGCTCTAGCTGCCGAGTTCATTCAATAGAAAACAGATTTATTTTTATCAACCAAAAGATTAAATAGTTTTGTTAACATTTTTACTTTCTCTTGCCTACATGAATAAATATATAGGAAGGAAAGTATTGTTTTCATGTCGATTTTTCGAAATCGAGTTTTCACCGGATCTATACATTTTCAGACCCCCTGAACCCAAAAAAACATGTTTTTAGCGATTGGTCTCTGTGTGTATGTGTGTGTGTATACAAAATATCTCAAGAACGGAACATCGTACGAATTTGAAACTTGAAACTTAAGTTGCATACCACTACCGGACCCGACACGAACATTTTCATCAAAATCGATCAACCGGAAGTAGTAGTTAATAAGTGTAATTTTTCACTTTTTTGCGATTTTCTCAAAAACTGGTCCTACGATTTTTTTAAAAATTGCCTCATTTACTAAACTTTTTATTCTCTACAAGATAGGGTAGGCGCCACGTTTGCTGAAATTCTGGGTAAGGCTGTTTTAACGTAAAAACATTTTCTTTTTAAGATTTCGGCTTTAATATGCATTTTAGCGCAAAACGTTATATAATAAAAGTTGTAGAGAATGTAAAATTCTACAACTTTTATTTCAAACATTTTTTTTGTAAACGCTTCTTCTTCTTATAGTGCATCTCCTATCGGAGGTTTTCTATCATCACAGCAATCCGGACCCTGTCGACTGCAGCTCTGAACAGTTGAACTTTATTTTAGGTAATTAGCGATTTTCTGTTTTTTTTCTCACGAAAACGTGTGAAAAATCGATTTTTTAAAGATTTAGGCCTCAGTATGCATTTTACGACAAAAAAGTATATAATAAAATTTATATGAAAATAAAAGATCTACAACTTTTATTTATAGCATTTTTCTCTAAAAAGCCTAAGTTTAGCGTGAAAGAGTGATTTTCCGTATTTTGAAGCCATACAGGTCGATTTTCATTTTCCGTCTTTCACTCATGATTAAAATAAGGTTATGTTTTTAGAGGTTAGTTTTTTGTTTATTACTAATGTTAGGTTATATTGTAAATCATTTGCATTGGCAAGAGAAAGTTGTGTGAGTGTTTCACACCAGATTTTTTAAAAACTGAACACGAACGATCTCTCTTTCTTAATTACAATTTTAATAAACACAGTAATAATTACGAAGACAAAAATTAAAAATATTTTACCAGAAAATGATTAGCATAATTACAGGTTTCAGTTTAGACAAAAGAAAGTTGGCAATGTAATTCATTATTTCATTAAAAAGAAAGAGCGTCATTGTTTAATAACAGTAGATTTTAAGCAGGCGGCTACACTGAAATGGGTATGCATACATAATAAATGAAAATGGAAGTTGGTTAAAGCGTTGAAAATCGCATGCTGTCTTGAACACCACCGTTATGCGGTAATACGGTAATACTACAAAATGTAATGCCTGTTATGACTTAACTTATAACAATATTACTACTACTACTATTATTATTATTATTATTATTATTATTATTATTATTATTATTATTATTATTATTATACATATTACCGCAGTAATTATATGCTCTACCCAAGTAACACAATAGACATTACAGTATTTTCTTTTTTAATGAAGGCAAAAAATTTAAATATTTCCGTCAATAACTCATACTATGTCTAATTGTAAGCTTCAAAAGTGGAAAGAACTTAAAAAAAATTTCTAATCTATTTATTTATTCATGTTATAATAACAAGATTGGATGGAATTTCAACAAATTATTTCCTTATTATCACAAAAATTTTTAACTGCCACTCAAATCAAAAAGGAAATAACAACTAACTTATTAATGTAACCCATTGGATTGGTCTAGAGGTAAAGTCGTCACCAAAATCAGCTGTTTAACAGCTGATTTTCGGAGACGAAGGTTCCTGGTTCAAATCCTAGTAAAGGTAGTTACTTTTATACGAATTTGAATACTAGATAGTGGTTGCCGGTGTACTTTTATGGTTGGGGTTTAATTAACCATACTCTCTCAGGAATGGTCGACCTGGGTCTGTACAAGACTACACCTCATTTACACGTCATACACATCATCCTCATCTCATTGGGTCATGGGGTTGCTTATTGTTCTAAATTGAACAGATTGCAACGTACACATATTAGAAATTAAAAAAAAAAACTTATTAATGTAATAACTGATATGCTATAATGTTTTTGTCCAAGTTTTCAGCAAAAATGCTGTTTTGAAGTAGAGGTTTTACAAAGTAAAACGAGGACTGAAGTGGTTTACAATTACCTTTCTCACTGAGTGGAAATGTACGCTTATCAGCATGCCGGGCGCTCTGAAAAGGAAATATTTTCCACTCTGCAAATGACACTTTCACTTCATTCACCACAGGGTCTTTCTGTATAATGAAATTCATTACTTTCAGACGAGATAACTCTGATTAGTGTATTTCACACCTCTACCTCTTCTGTTCTTAAATGATTCAGTCATTTAATTGACTGTAAAATGAAATTCATTAATTTCAGAGGAGATAACTCTGATTGGTGTATTTCACACCTCTACCTCTTCTGTTCTTAAATGATTCAGTCATTTAATTGGCTGTAAAATGAAATTCATTACTTTCAGAGGAGATACTTTGATTACTGCCTTTTACACCTCTACCTCTTCTCTTCTTAAATGATTCGGTCATTTAATTGGCTGACTACGTGATAAGAAACACAGCTATTTATTTTAGCCCTGCAACGAACAAATTTATAACAATTTATGAGAATATAAAGAAAAATCAATTTACAAGAATATAACAACAAACAATTTATTTTATTAAATTGTTTTTTTTATTTTAGATAAAAAACAATTTTTTTTATCGAACACCGTGCGCCTCGACCCGATATGGGCGCAGCCCGATTTTTATAAAGATGTCACGTTCGGTTTACAAATTATAGGAAATTAACCCACCGGTTTTGTCTAGAGGTAAAGTCGTCACAGTGAGTCAGCTGTTTAAAAGCTGATTTTGGAGACGAAGGTTCCTGGATCAAATCCTAGTAAAGGTAGTTACTTTTATACGGATTTGAATACTAGACAGTGGTTACCGGTGTACTTTGATGGTTGGGGTTCAATTAACCATACTCTCTCAGAAATGGTCGGCCTTAGTTTGTACAAGGCTACCTCATTTACACGTCATGCACATCATCCTCATCTTATTGGGTCATGGGGTTGCTTATTGTTCTGAATTGAACAGATTGCAACGTACACAAATTAGGAGTAAAAAAAAAAAAAAGAATTATACGAAAAACACGGTTTTCCGTGGTAGCTTTGACAATAATGCTAAATTATATCTAATAATATCAATATTCTGTTATCGATATATACTTCGAATATCATATTAGTATTCGATATTTATCTTAAATTTTCACAGAAACTACAATGCTGTCAAAAACACAATTTTGATATTCGAATTGCATGTACCCTACTATTGTAATACAAATCAATTTCTATTAGAGAAAATAGAAAAGCTATGACAGTTTACATTAATATTAATGTAGGTAAAACATTACAACATTGCTGAAAATCACTGTTTATATTTATTTTGAATCACTATTTTTAGTAAAATAATAATGGAATGTAATTAGGTCAAATCGATAAGTCAGGTTTAAAAATGAACCGTAATGAAATCTGGTACTGGCAAGAATATAGGTCAACTAATATACCATTTGCCCATAACAGGCAGGTGGAATGTTAAATTATTTTGCACTCGATCTGTTAGTTCCAGGGCTACAAAAAAAAAGTTCTCCCTCTTATCACATGGTCACCCAATTATATGACTGAAGTATTTAAGAACAGAAGAGGTAAAGGTGTAAAAGACACTAGTCACAGTTATCTCCTCTCAGAGTAATCAATTTTATCATTATACAGCTAGCCCCTGTGATTCTTTTTTTAACTTTCTCTTGCCTATATGAATATATAGGCAGGAAAGTATTGTTTCCATGTCGATTTTTCGAAATCGAGTTTTCACCGGATCTACACGTTTTAAGACCCCATGAACCCGAAAAAAACATGTTTTTAGCGATTGGTCTAGGGGTGTGTGTGTGTGTGTGTGTGTGTGTGTGTGTACAGAATATCTCAAGAACGGATCATTGTACGAACTTGAAACTTAAGTTACATACCACTACTGGACGCGACACGAACATTTTCATCACAATCGGTCAATCGGAAGTAGTACGTAGTTTATTCGTGTAATTTTTCACTTTTTTGCGAATTTCTCAAAAACTGCTTCTACGATTTTTTAAAAATCGCCTCATAAACTACATTTTTTATGGTCTACAAGATAGGGTAGGCACCATATCTGCTGAAATTCTAGGAGGGGCTGTTTAAAACAATTGTTTAAGATTGCGACTTTAATATGCAGTTTAGCGCAAAAATATCTCTAGTAAAAGTTGTAGAGAATAAAAAATCCTACAACTTTTATTCCAAACATTGTTTTGTATAACGTTTTGTTAAGCGGTAATTAGCGATTTTCGGTTTTTTTCTCACGAAAACTTGTGAAAAATCTATTTTTTAACGTTTCAGCCTTAGTATACATTTTACGAAAAAAGTGTATATATATATAATCAAATTTATATGAAATTAAAAGATCTATAACTTTTATTTAGAGCATTTTTCTCTACAGAGCCTAGTTTAGCGTGAAAGAGTGTTTTTCCGTATGTTTAAGCCAAACAGGTTGGTTTTCATTTTGCGTGTTTCACTTATGATTAAAATTAGGTTATGTTTATTGAGGTTAATTTTTTGTTTATTTCTAATGCTAGGTTTATTGTTAATTATTTGCACTGGCAAGAGAATGTTGTGTGAGTGTTTTACACCAGAATGTTTGGTTTAACGTTTGACTGTTCTGCAATTACTGCTAATGCAGACGGTGAAGGATGAAACGACTTTTTGTAACGTATGAAAATATGCCGTGCCTGAATGAGATTCAAACCAAAGACCGCATGATGAGAGACGAGCACGTTACTAATGCGGCCGGCAGACCCTGTGGTGAATGAAGTGAAGTGTGGTCATTTGCAGGGTGGAAAGTAGATGTTTTTCAGAGGGCCTCGCATCGGAATACGACATCCATAAAGTCGTGGACCCTAGCGTGCATCATGTAACGGGTGATTCAAAAAGAGCGCCGGTTTTTAAACGGCTGGTAAATTTTTGTTTATCGGTTGGCAACATTGTTAGACCTCATTTCTATTTCGGAGAACATTCCGATTGACGATTCAGTTGTAGTTTCTCTTGTTCGCAGTGTAGTACTCTCGCAGTCTGTGTCTAACCATGGAGCAGTTTACTATTGCACAACGAGTGTTAATCGTTAAAACATTTTACCAGAGTGGAGAGAGTTATGCGGCTACTGTCAGGCGACTTCGCGGTACTCTAGGACGTAATGAAGCACCCAATGAATCAACAGTTCGCAGGCTCATGAAAAAGTTTTTGAGACGGGTTCAACAGTCGACCTTAAAAGTTCTGGACGTCGTCGTTCTGGCCGAACTGAGCAGAACGTTGCGTTGGTTCGTGACAGTGTGGCTGTTAGCCCAGCAAAATCAATACGTCGCCGTTCTCAACAATTGGGTTTAAGATGTTCTTCTGTACGGAGAATTCTTCGGTACGATCTCCAATATCACCCGTATAAAATTCAGTTGACGCAACATTTGAAAGTGGCAGACCACCAGAAGAGACGACAGTTTGTTGACTGGGTATTGAGAAAACGGCAGGATGATGACACCTTCGCAAACAAAATCATTTTCAGTGATGAGGCGGGTCATCTGAAGTCATTGGTGTATGCCAATAAACCCCGAAACATCAATGACTTGAAGGAGGAAATTCGACGGGTTATCGGGCAAATGGAAGTCGAAACTTGTCGTGCAGTAATATCCAATTTCATTGACAGAGTTGATGCGTGCCAGCGCAGTAGAGGAGGACACATGCATGACATCATTTTTCATACATGAAATCGGAAGGTAAGATGAACTTGTTGATGTATTTAATTTCAGTTTTTCAATAAAATAAATATCTTAATTTGATATATCAAAACCGGCGCTCTTTTTGAATCACCCTATAGTAGCTGGCTTTGATTTGTTTACAGTAGGAGCAAACTTAGGACGGCTGAACTGTACGTTAAAATGAAAAGAGAGAAGATCGGAAGGGAGAAGATCTTCATCATTAGTCTGTAACAAATGAGATGTTTTCAATAGGAATTCTACGAAATCAAAAGTAGTAGAAACGTTTATTTTTATCCGTACTACTTTGTTCGAGAATAGCGGATGAGAAAGAATTTCTTAGAAAAATCTCGTTTGTTTGAGAAACTATCAGGCTGAAGGTATAAAAACAGTTGGCACCTTTGTAGTCAGGCAGTCAATACTTGAAATTATGAATAGAAAGTGTGTCGAACCGTTCGAAATAAAGTCGTTACTGAACAGGTTCAGAGTTACGTTAATAGTGCGTGCGAGTGGTATCAAGTACCTAATTGTGGAAAGGTAACGAAACAGTTTTGGTTTCTAAAGGACAGTTTCTTAATTATACTAAAGTTTCATTTTAAGCATAAGTTTTGTAATTGAAGCTTACAGTTATAGGTATTAGACCAGGGGTCTCCAACCTTTTTTACTCAAGGGCCACATTGTAAATTTTTGGAGGAAAGGTGGGCCAGCAATATTTCAGGGCAGAAAGTCTAGTCCCCTCCCATACACCCTTTTTCTAATTAAGAGCTCAGTGGTGGTTTTTGAGATTTTCTTGCTTAGTTTTTTAAGTTGCTATATTTCCTTATTTATCTTTGTTGTTGGCTAACTAAAATTCTTTACGTGATTGTAAAAAAAGCTGTGACCAAACACATAATTATATTTGCTATAAAATATTTGTTTTGTAAAAGGAGTTTTCAAGTAGGCTTAATGAAAACACAGGATGAAACAAAACCAAATCTTTTCAATTTACTACAAAATGTACTTCATTGAATTTTAAAGAAAACTTGATAATACATGAGTTTACAACAAGTGTAAAGCTTAAAAAGAACAATTATTTTTTAGTGACAAGATTTCATTTGTTTGCCACTTAAAATTTCAGCCCATTTAGGGTCAAACAATGGTTGATCACTACTTGTTTACAGCTAGTTTTACACTAATTGAGAAAAGAAGTGGCAAGTGAGAGACGAGTACTGTACTCATATTTAATGGTAAAATGCTTAAAAGGAAATATATTTTAATAAAAAAATTTTTCAGTATGCTAGCTTTCCGCGGGCCGGAAAAATCTGTTCGCGGGCCGGATGTGGCCCGCGGGCCGTAGGTTGGAGACCCCTGTATTAGACGAACTAATGTCCCATAGCCGAGCGAGTGAGAGGGAGATATGTGGCATAACTACGCATGCGCTCGAAGGTCTTTACCGTTATAATCCAAATCTGAAAACATACTACAGTCGATATCTTGCTTGTTAGTTTACTGCATGCATAAACGCTTGCTCACAACAATGAGTAAAATTAAAGACAAAATTATTGGAACGGCGCGTATGGCTTGTACGAGTGAGAGCGTTATGCATTCTCTCACTCCCACGGCTAGGGGACATTAGTTCATCTGAATACTGTAATTAATGTTTAACACATAGCAGATTTTTCAAATTCGTATCTTTTACATAGATGAAATTTTTGACAATTTGCAACAACAACGATAAAATTACTCTAAATCAACATATATTTTTGTGTCTTTTTTTGGGCATTATTATTGGTAGCGCCGATGCGAGCGTGGTGCGGTGCGTTTGTCCCCGTGCGGAGACAAAAAAACGAAAACAAACGAAGGATCCCGCGGGACCCTCCTCCAGAGCAGTGGACTGTATGCGATGCGCTTGAAGTTGCGCGTCTTGTGCCCTATTTATTTGGTTGACATACCCGGAACGCGATGTGAAGAAAAATACAAAATTAAGCAGCCTCTTACCTCATTTTCCAGTGTGAATCGAACTCGTGATGAGTGGGGGGTAAAAGGGGATAGACAGGAATAAGGGATAGGTATACCCACTATACTGCTGTCTTCTTCCAAAGAGCGATTCCTTCGCATGAATTTCCGGTTGTAGGCCGTTTTCCGGGTGCGCGTATAGGCGTGCGGTTCATAAAGCGTGGCGGCGCACTACAATAAAAGCTGCGGACCGACTGTCTCCGGCGCGTACTGGCGAGCGAGTTCCACAACAACTGTCTGTTCACCACCAGAGCGCGGCAACGTCGAAAAGTTCGATTAGAGACACAAACAATTATGGTGAAAGGACGGTCGTTGAGTGAGTTTGTAGGAGCTCTTAGGGCTTGCATGGCCGGCTGTTCAGAAGTGGGTTCGCTCATCGATAAGCCAAAGGTGGGCAAAAAGGAGATCTTGATACACCATGGCATCGTGTTCATGCCTCAAGGCGCATTGAGTAACCATAGTCAGTGGTGGGAAGAGGTTTTGGTTGGGTTAAAGTCCCAAACTCCCAACTGTACAAGCAGCCGGTGATATGATGGTTTCCGGCGCCATGATGCTTTGCTGTCCTCCAAAGTAAAAGAAAAAAAATCAACACTTTTTTTTGCATCCAGGAGACTCCAAAGGGATTATAGGACATGTCAAGATAAAACTGATAAACAAAAAGTTTATCACAATGATAAATTCATCACTTACCACCAAAAATTTGTTTCTGCTACTGCTTACTTCAGTAGGCTTGTCATGAACACCATTGCATCAAATATCACACAAAATTTAAAAAAAATCAAACACAACAATAACTTCATCACTTACCAATAATTTGTTTCACGCTACTGTTTAACTGTTACTGTTTAACTCAGTAGGCTTGTCATGAACCCCTTTGTATCAAAAAGTACACAATATTTGTTTAATTAGAAGTTAAATACTTTTCAACCAAAAACTATTTAGAAAAGAATTCGATCACACTGTAATATGTTTCATCAATCAAATATTGCTTTAGCTTTTTTATTTAAAATGACTTAAATTGTCACAACTTTTTAAACCTTGTGGCAATTTATTGATGTATTTTCTATCTGCATATCTACATATTATATTCAGTAACTTTCCAAAAAGCAGTGAATTTGAAAATCGGAATTAATATAACTAAAGTGATATACGAAAATATTGAAGTGTGTAAAGAAATCTGGAAAAACAATAAATAAGAATATTCAGAGCACCGAGCTGAGATAGCAAAACAACCCAACACGTACTTTCTAATATAAAATAATAAAAAAATTAATAAAAATAAATTTAAAAAATCTGGTGTGAAACACTCACATAACTTTCTCTTGCCAGTGCAAATAATAAACAATAATCCTAACATTAGTAATAAAACATTAGAAATAAACAAAAAACTAACGTCAATAAACATAACCTAATTTTAATCATGAGTGAAAGACCCGAAATGAAAATCGACCTCAGTTTGACTTAAAAATACGGAAAATCACTCTTTCTCACTAAACTAGGCTCCGTGGAGAAAAATGCTCTCAATAAAAGTTGTAGATCTTTTAATTTTCAATAAATTTAATTATATACACTTATGTCGTAAAATGCGTACTAAGGCCGAAATCTAAAAAAAAAATCAATTTTTCACACATTTTCGTGAGAAAAAAATAGAAAATCGCAAATTACCGCTAAACTAAGCGTTATACAAAAAATTGTTTGAAATAAAAGTTGTAGGATTTTAAATTCTCTACAATTTTTATGATATAAATTGTTGCGCTAAACTGCATATTAAAGCCGTAATCTTAAAAAAACAACGTTTTTACGAGAAAACACCCTCACCAAGAATTTCAGCAAACATGGCGCCTACCCTATCTCGTAGAGAATATAAAATTGAGTAAACCAGACGATTTTTAAAAAAATCGTAGGACCAGTTTTTGAGAAAATCGCAAAAAAGTGAAAAATGACACGAATAAACTACTACTTCCGGTTGACCGATTTTGATGAAAATGTTCGTGTCGGGTCCGGTAATGGTATGTACTAAAGTTTTGAGTTTCAAGTTCGTACGATGTTCCGTTCTTGAGATATTCTGTTCACACACACACGCGCGCGCGCACACTCGCACACGCGCACTCATGCACGTGCGCACACACACACACAGACCAATCGCTAAAAAAATGTTTTTTGGGTTCAGGGGGTCTGAAAACGTATAGATCCGGTGAAAACTCGATTTCTTAAAATTGACATGGAAACAATACTTTCCTTCCTATATATTCATATAGGCAAGAGAAAGTAAAAAGGAGTGAAAAATATTTAGACAAGAGTTAAAATATAATTTATATTTACAAAAATATTAATACGATTTGTAGTGACACAATGAAAAAAGGGGACGTTGGTAAGGATAGATGTTATTTAACGCGACGAGTAGTTGAAGTTAACAGTAACATAGTTAAAGGTGATGGTGGTGGAAAAGGGGATGAAAACTAGGTGTTCCCTATGGAACAGACAATCAGCGTAAAACGAGGAACAGGAACTAACAGGTCAGGGACTCCCGGGAACTAGGACAAAGCATCCCCTATATTCGAGACCTGATATTTACTACTACAGTACCCTAAATAAGTTCACCCCCTTTTTCCATCACAATAATAATATTGCGATAGTTTAACTACCCTTTTATTAAACTGTTTGTTTTTGTTCGCTATTTCCACGTCTCATCACTTTTTTAACATTCCCTTAAGATCGGATACTGTTCTTTGTTTGAAACTTATTTAATAAAACTTACTTACAACATTCAAAGTATGTTTGTATTTAACTTGAAATGTTTTCAACTTCTGGTTCGCAAATCTTGTGCTTTTAATAATTGTTATATTTACTTTTCCATTTCCACTGCTAGTTCTTTTAGGTAGTCCTTCGTTAGACTATATATTGTGAAAGAGTACTAAGGTATTTAAATGACAGCGTCGTAGAAGTGAGGAAATGATTCTGAAAGGCCACAAAATTATTATCAGAGGGTTACTGATGAGGTCGATGTACCATTTGGATCATGTCAAGCAATTTTTACTTTCTCTTGCCTATATGAATATATAGGAAGGAAAGTATTGTTTTCATGTCGATTTTGAGAAATCAAGTTTTCACCGGATCTATACGTTTTCAGACCACCTGAACCCAAAAAACATGTTTTTAGCGATTGGTCTGTGTGTGTGTGTGTGTGTGTGAACAGAATATCTCAAGAACGGAACATTGTACGAACTTGAAACTTGAAACTTAAGTTACATACCACTACCGGACGCGACACGAACATTTTCATCAAAATCGGTCAACCGGAAGTAGTAGTTTATTCGTATAATTTTTCAGTTTTTTGCGATTTTCTCAAAAACTGGTCCTACGATTTTTTTTAAAATCGCCTATTTTACTCAATTTTTTATTCTCTACAAGATAGGGTAGGCGCCATGTTTGCTGAAATTCCCGGTGAGGCTGTTTTCGCGTAAAAACGTTGTGTTTTTAAGATTACGGCTTTAATATAAATTTTAGCGCAAAAACTTATATAATAAAAGTTGTAGAGAATTTAAAAACCTACAACTTCTGTTTCAAACATTTTTTTGTATGACGCTTAGTTTAGCAGTAATTAGCGATTTTCTGATTTTTTCTCACGAAAACGTGTGAAAAATCGATTTTTTTAAGATTTTGGCCTTAGTATGCATTTTACGACAAAAGTGTATATAACCAAATTTATAGGAAATTTAAAGATCTACAACTTTTATTTAACGTATTTTTCTCTACAGAGCCTAGTTTAGCGTGAAATAGTGATTTTCCGTATTTTTAAGCCAGACTGAGGTTGATTTTCATTTTGAGTGTTTCACTCATGATTAAAATAAGGTTATGTTTATTGAGGTTACTTTTTTGTTTATTTCTAATATTTTATTACTAATGTTAAATTATATTGTAAATTATTTGCATTGGCAAGAGAAAGTTGTGTGAGTATTTCACACCAGATTTTTTCAAATGTTTCGGGCATGAAACGCGTGGCAGCAAAGTTCATTCCAAAATTACTGAATACATAATATACTAAATGTGTTTTCCCATAATAGGCAGGTGAAGTGTTAAATTATTTGCACTCTTATTTACTAGTTCCAAGGGTACAAAAATAGTTCTGTTTCTTATCACATGGTCACCACCCAATTATATGACTTAACCATTTAACAACATAACAGATACAGGTGTAAAAGACACTAATCACAGTTATCTCCACTCAAAAGTAATGAATTGTTTTATAATCAAATTGAATAGATCATTTCAGAAAGCACATAAGTTAAAAAACGAACTTAGACGTGTTTTTCCTGAAGTAAAAATGATTAGAATGCTGAATTATGTTGTTTCCCTTAAAATTGGTTGTCTCACGTAAAAAGACTTTTAACGTAGATACTTCCTTTTTTTAAAATGTACGACTTCGCTTTCAAAATATCACCATATTTTTCCAACTGGGTAAAAGGCTTAAGGATGAGTTGGTAGCATTATATCTGTAAAGTAAATTTGGATTTACAGCGTGATTTCTGTACAGAATGGTGCGTGGTTTTCGGATTCAGTCAATCCGAAAATGTACTAAAGCAAAAAAGGAAAAATGTTGACTTATGGGCTTTCTAAATGGCTGATTCAATTATAAAAAGTAATAAAATCTTAATATTGTACAATGGTCACCTCCGTATCGTAGTGGTAGCGCGCTAGACTACAACGCAGAGGTCCCGGGTTCGATTCCCAGCTAGGGCTTGGAATTTACAACTAGTCAAAACCCACCGTCCCAATTATTAACTTAGCTCTTGATGTGTCTTTCCTACATATAAAAATCTGGTGTGAAACACTCACACAACTTTCTCTTGCCAATGCAAATAATTAACAATAAACCTAACATTAGTATTAAAACATTAGAAATGAACAAAAACTAACCTCAAAAACATAACCTTATTTTAATCATGAGTGAATGACGTAAAATGACAATCGAACTCAGTTTGGCTTAAAAATACGGAAAATCACGCTTTCACGCTAAACTAGGCTCTGTAGAGAAAAATGCTCTAAACAAAAGTTGTAGAGCTTTTAATTTTCTATAAATTTAATTATATACACTTTTGTCGTAAAATGCATACTAAGACCGAAATGTTAAAAAAATCGATTTTTCTCACGTTTTCGTGAGAAAAAAAAACAGAAAATCGCAAATTACCGCTAAACTAAGCGTTATACAAAAAAATGTTTGAAATAAAAGTTGTAGGTTTTTAAATTCTCTACAACTTTTATTACATAAGTTTTTGCGCTAAAATTGATATTAAAGCCGTAATCTTAAAAAAACAACGTTTTTACGTGAAAACAGCCTCACCGAGAATTTCAGCAAACATGGCGCCTACCCTATCTTGTAGAGAATAAAAAATTGAGTAAAATAGGCGATTTTAAAAAAAATCGTAGGACCAGTTTTTGAGAAAATCGCAAAAAACTGAAAAATTATACGAATAAACTACCACTTCCGGTTGACCGATTTTGATGAAAATGTTCGTGTCGCGTCCGGTAGTGGTATGTAACTTAAGTTTCAAGTTTCAAGTTCGTACGATGTTCCGTTCTTGAGATATTCTGTTCACACACAGACACACACACACACACACACACACACACACACAGACCAATCGCTAAAAACATGTTTTTTGGGTTCAGGGGGTCTGAAAACGTATAGATCCGGTGAAAACTCGATTTCGAAAAATCGACATGAAAACAATACTTTCCTTCCTATATATTCATATAGGCAAGAGAAAGTAAAAAAAAAATAATAATAATAATAATACTGTAATAACTAAAATTCGGCACAACAACACAGTTATTAAACCAATGGTTCTCTACGCAAGCGAAACACTAGTACTTAGCAGAAAACACGAAATCGAAGAAATCAAAAAGGAGGAAAGAAAAATTATTAGAAAAATTCTAGGGGCTCGACTTACAGAAGATGGGTATAGGCTGCAATCCAACAAAACAACAGAGAGCTATTCAAACATTGAAATTGACATGCGTAAAAGGCGGTTGAAGTTCTTTGGACATCTTAACAGATTGCAGGAGGATAGGCTAACAAAAAGAATAATTGAATATATTACAAAACTTAAAATTTCAACACCTTGGCTGGACGAAATTCGTAAGGACCTAAAAAGCGCAAATATACATCAAACTGAAATTTTTAATAAAAACTTATTCCGTCACAAGGTAGACAAGTGGAAAGTTTCAGAGCCCTCAGGAGAGAAGCAGTTTAGACCAAAGTGGTCTGAAAACCGCAAAAAGCTTTCTCGGAAACAATGAAGGCCTACTGGACCAATAAGAAAAACAAATGACGAAACTGAGTCATGATGCTTAACGTCTTCTATCCAAGGAGAATTCGCCAATAATAATAATAATACTGTACAATTTTCAATATTCACAAGACAACAAATTAATTTTCTTATAATAAGAGTTAACACTTTTTAGTATTTCGCGTAGTACGACAGTTAAACACTCGACTCAATACGACACTTACTCCAAAACACGATTTTACAATGCGAAAGTTCCAAAAGAAACAAATCTTACAAGAAAATAAGTATGATTTAAAATTATATATATAAAAAACCACGATACTTCAGGCCGAAGATTCATAAAATTATTTTACAGGTACCAAATCTCCAAGAAAATACTGATCTACGAGGCGTGGCTATTAAATAACGAGACTGACGTTGTAAAAAATTTATTTTTATTATATACATAATCACTAATTGTCACCTTCAATATACACTCCTTCTCTATCCCTAGAACGCTCCATGCGAATTTTCCATTGTTGGAAACCGTGCTGGAAGTCATCTTCTGTCAGCTCCTTCACGACACGTGCCGCTTTCTCTTTTACAGCTTCTACGGACTCAAATCTAATCCCTTTTAATGCAGATTTCACCTCAGGGAACAGGTAGAAGATAATAACATGTAATGAAACGTGGTTTTTTACTTATGATCCGGAAACGAAGCGCCAATCCATGCACTGGAAGAGCCGAACTTCACCGAGAGCCAAAAAGAGCTCGAATGAGCAAGTCAAAATTTAAAGCAATGAAGATTGTTTTTTATTTTTGATATCCATGGGATTGTGTACCTTCACTGCGTTCCTGAAGGTCAAACAATTAATCTATATTACTACCTAAAGGTACTACGTCAAAGAGTAAGGAAAAAACGGCACGAAATCTGGAAGGACAAATCATGGGTTCTCCACCAAGACAATGCGCCAGCTCATTCCGCTTTATCTGTCAAGAGGTTCCTAGGCAAGTACAGCATCTCAGTGTTCGAACGTCCACCTTATTTACCAGATCTTGCACCATGTGACTTCTACCTGTTCCCTAAGGTAAAATCTGCATTAAAAGGGACAAGATTTGAGTCTGTGGAAGCTGTAAAAGAGAAAGCGGCACGTGTCCTGAAGGAGCTGACAGAAGACGACTTCCAGCACTGTTTCCAACAATAGAAAATTCGTAAGGAGCATTGTAGGTATAGAGAAGGAGTGTATATTGAAGGTGACAACAAGTGATTATACATAAAATAAAAATTAAATTTTTTACAAAGTCAGTCTCGTTGTTTAACAGCCACACCTTGTATACAGCAGACTTAAACTTTTCGAACAATAAAAAAAGTACGAAGAAAAATTCACATATCTTTTAGAGAGGGAAAATTAAATTGACAACCCGTACAACAAAAATAAGACTGGCTAAAATAATATACATACACACATATATATATATATATATATATATATATATATATATATATATATATATAAACGTATCTAACAGAAATTACAGAATGGACTTGATGTGTAAACATCTGTAATAATGCCACCAAACAACCCGAACAATACGCCTACAGGCTAGTTCACAGAGAGCCATTCGACTGAGAGAGCAGAATGTAATTAAATGAACACAGGACTGTAACAATAAGTTTGACATAAAAATATGCTTACAACAAACAAGAGGGCACACTAAATCAATATCAACTGCAGTAAAATACTTTGTAATAATTACCACAGAAATAAATTCAACAAGCAGACAATTACAGAAACTTTTTTTACAGAATTTTTTTTTAAGTTTTCTGTACTATTACACGCTGCGCCAATGTATTTCACATGTTGTTGTTGTTTTGGTCATCAGTTAAAAGGCTGGTTTGAACCTGTAGAGGTTTTACTGAGTAAATCTAGGAGTGAGGTGGTTTACCATTGCCTTCCTCACTGAGTGTAAAAGTACACTTATCAACATTCCAGGCCCTCTGAAAAGCATATATTTTCCACTCTGTAAATGACACTTTCACTTCATTCACCACAGGGTCTGGCTGTATAATGAAATCCATTACTTTCAGACGAGATAACTCTGATTAGTGTCTTTTCCAGCTCTACCTCTTCTGTTCTTAAATGATTCAGTCATTTAATTGGCTGACCATGTGATAAGAAACAAAACTATTTATTTTAGCCCTGCAACTAACAGATTGAGTGTAAATAATTTGACACTCCACCTGTCTGTTATGAGCAGTATTTCACATATAAAGTTAATTATTGGAATGCAGATTATACGGACAAGATTTGAGTCTGTGGAAGCTGTAAAAGAGAAAGCGGCACGTGTCCTGAAGGAGCTGACAGAAGATGACTTCTAGCACTGTTTCCAACAATGGAAAATTCGCATGAAGCGATGTAGGGATAAAGAAGGAGTGTATATTGAAGGTGACAATAAGTGATTATGTATAAAATAAAAATAAAATTGTTTTTACAACGTCAGTCTCGTTATATAATAGCAACATTTCGTAAACCCAACTTAAAGATACTATTACTTTGTTCATGCGTACTTTAAAATGTATACGGCTGCAAAGTATTATACAGTAAAACCTCACTAATTTGGACTTCACTAATTCGGAATTATCCTGTTGAATGGAGAACGCTTGAATAACATTCGATATGCGGATGATACGGTAATATTCGCTGACAGCAAGAACAGTCTGCAGGAGCTTGTGAACAGGATAGGAAGCGTCAGTGAAAAATATGGCTTGGAAATCAATGTGAGCAAAACTAAGTTCATGGTGATTAGTAGGGGAGCAGTAGGAAGATGTGACTTAATGCTTAACACCAAACCGATAGAGAGGGTGCCACAGTTCACTTATCTGGGAACCTTAATCAATGAGAAATGGGATCATTCTCAGGAGGTAAGATGCAGAATAGGAAAAGCGAGGGCTGCATTCAATCAGATGGCAAAACTGTTCAAGAGTCACAACCTTAACATGTGCACCAAAATCAAACTCCTCCACTGCTACATATTCTCAATACTCTTCTACGGGATGGAGTCATGGACATTGACCAAATCAACTGAGAAAAGACTCGAGGCTTTTGAGATGTGGTTGTATAGGAGAGTGTTGAGAATTTCATGGATGGACAAAGTGACCAACAAAGCTGTATTGGAGGGAATGAATAAGGATTTGGAAGTGATGAACACCATCAAGAGCAGGAAGCTTGCATATTTCGGCCATGTCATGAGGAATGAAGAAAAATACGGCCTGCTGAAATCCGTTCTCCAAGGAAAGATCTATGGCAGAAGAGGACCAGGAAGAAGAAGAATGTCATGGCTGAGGAACCTGCGTACCTGGTTCTCCAAGACTACAACAGAACTTTTCAGGATGGCTGTAGATGGGATAGCCATAGTCAGACTGATCGCCAATATTCGGAACGAATAGGCACTAACAGAAGAAGAAGAATTCGGAATTCGCGATATTTCGGACTACTCCAAGAAGAGCAGCTTTTTTAAATTTTTTACAAGTTTTTTAGTTAAAAATTAATAAAGTACTACTTCAAAAAATAATAGCTTTTAACTGTCTAATAAAAATTGTTTCATCATGTAATACATTACTGGTTACTCGGGTTACACAGAAAGTGTGTTACGAAAAAACTTACTAGGCCTACTGTACACAAATGAATGCTACCACATTTTGGATATCTTTCCTAAGGTCATTGCAGAAAACAGTGTAGCAAAGAATCAAAGAAAAAAATAACAAGTTTTTTTTCTAAGCAACCTGAAAAATGATCCCTGAGGATATTTGTCAACCCTCTATTTCAACAAGTGCCAAATAATCGGTACGTAAATACAGTGTTTTAATTAAATATCATTTTACACTGGACATTTATTATTTAACAATATTTTTACTGCCGTGAATATTTTTATTTCTATACTTTTAACTTTGTTGTTTTTCAATATACTGTACTGTTAATTCATTAAACATCGATATTTCAGACAGGTAACGTTTATTTTTTAATTTTAATTGCCTAAATTATTCAATTTTCAGATGTAAACAAATATTCGCGATAATTCGGACTTCACTTTCCCCCAATTAGTCCGAATTAGTGAGGTTTTACTGTATATTAATGTAATTCTTTAATTAATAAAATTACCAATAAAACAAGATTTAATTTGATGTATCGTAATTGTTTTTATATACAACTGTTCAAACGATATTGCTGTTTTCTTTCGTGAATCGGAATATAGTGGTGTAGAAATTGCCACAAACCCTTGTTAATATTTGAACCCGAATTCTTTACAACCCTTTCAGGAGATAATTATATTTTTGATTGCATCATTAATAGTTTCTTAGTCAGTTTACAAAATTATCTTAAAGTTTCTGAAAAATAAAACATAAATTTTTAAGAGATCACGCGCATTTAGCTTTCGTAAAAAAAAGGTTTACCTTTGACCTAGGGAAAAATCCATTAGCGATTTCTATATGTACTCTTTAAAAGGAACCGAATGACACTATTTTTGTTTCCAGATTTCCAGTTTGATTTCTTGACTTCCGGTTTTGGGTCACTTCCGGTCGAAACCGTAACTTAAAATCCAATCCAGGCCCACTACCATTTTTTATAGATAACGAATCTTAAACCCGTTTGTTGGTATCTCTTGTAATTTCTTACATCTGGATATGACAGACGGACATCGGAAATTGCCACCAACCCTTGTAAATATTTGAACTCTAATTCCTTTGCAACCCTTTCAGGGTAAAATTAGACTTTTGATTCCATGATTAATAGTTTCTATGTCAGTTTACAAAATTATCTTAAAAGTTTCGGAGAAATAAAACATAAAAATAAAATTTCTTAAAGTTTAATTTTCCATGAAATAGAAGGAAAACTTTCTTTTATATAATCAACCTCAATATTCAACCTTGAAATGAAAGAAGAACCGACAAAATTGCAAATGTACTTTACCAACTTTTGGCGCCAAATTAAGTAAAGACTATCTAAGAAATGAATCAAGACATTGGAACGGGGTTGAAGGAAAGTGAAAACAGGGGAAAGGGGATCGGATATCTGATTGAGACCTTTCAAATTGTAGGGATAAGATGATGATAACGATGGGTTGGGATGGAGAGAGAGAGAGAGAGAGAGAGAGAGAGAGAGAGAGAGAGAGAGAGAGAGAGAGAGAGCGAGATATATGTTCATTTTGGCTCTTCTTCAGGGTAGTTAATCAGTCACTGAATTTCATCGGTTAGATGAAGTTTGTTGACGGGTTCATCAAACCCTGTTTCACCACTCTTGATCAAACCGTCTTTCTCTATCTTTACGGTTTTGCTTTATAGTTAATCATGCTCTATGAAAACTAATGAAATGTTTAACCCTGCAAGTCAATTGATGTAATATATCTTGCCATAAAATTACTTATTTTACTAAAAGTTAATCGGGTTGTAAAAAAAACATCAAAGTTTATCTAAAGCAATATATTTTACTTACATTTTTCAAGTTTATTTTTTTAGATATTTCATTCATACACACACACGCGCGCGCGCGCGCACGCACACACACACACACACAACACACCAATCGGTAAAAACATGTTTTTTTTTAATCAGGGGGTTAAAAACGTGTACATCCGGTGCAAACTCGATTTCGAAAAATCGACATGATAATAATACTTTATTTTCCTACAGATTATCGCCACCAGCTTGTAGTCGCCCAATCGGTAGAGTCATCATACGACCGGCAGGGCATCCGGCGGCATAGTTCAAAAGAAAGAATGTTTGGGGCATTTTTTTTTTTTTTTTTTTCGTTAACGTCCGACTGTTTTGCAAATTGCTGCTAATGCAGACGGTGAAGGATGAAATGAATTTTTACGTATGAAAAAATGCCATACCCGAGTGGGATTCGAACCCAAGACCGCGTGATGAGAGGCGAGCACGTTACCAACATCGCCAACGCGGCCGGCATGTTTGGGGAAGCCTTCACCGCTACCTCAAGAGGAGCAGCCGCCGGCAAGCGAAAGGAGGGTCATCTGTACCGCTGCCTAAACGGATAAGATCAGTCGCCGACGCAGCGAGCACCTTTTACCGCTGCCTACGAGAGGAGCAGTCGCCGATGAAGCGTGGAATAGGGAAGGGAAGTGTGTCGGGCAAGAAAAAAACTAAATGTTGAGCGACAATTCTTCCTCCGTATCGACCTTCTCTAGTAATGAAATCGATACTGTCTGATCACCTTCGACTATCGCTTTTATTTTTTATTCCTAATTTGTGTACGTTGCAATCTGTTCAATTTAGAACAATAAGAAACCCCATAACAGACAGGTGGAGTGTCAAATTATTTACACTCAATCTGTTTGTTGCAGGGCTAAAATAAATAGTTCTGTTTCTTATCACATGGTCAGCCAATTAAATGACTGAATCATTTAAGAACAGAAGAGGCAGAGGTGTAAAAGACACTAGTCAGAGTTATCTTCTCTGAAAGTAATGAATTTCACTATACAGCCAGACCCTGTGGTGAATGAAGTGAAGGTGTCATTTGCAGAGTGGAAAATATGTGCTTTTCAGAGGGCCCGGCATGCTGTTAAGCGTACTTTTCCACTCAGTGAGGAAGGCAATGGTAAACCACCTCACTCCTCGTTTTACTTAGTAAAACCTCTACAGGTTCAAACCAGCCTTTCGGCTGTTGACCTAAACAACAACAACAACAAGCTACCCCATGACCCAATGATATGAGGGTGATGTGTATGACGTGTAAATGAGACTGTGTAGTCTTGTACAGACCCAGGTCGACCATTCCTGAGAGCGTATGGTTAATTAAACCCCAACCATAAAAGTACACCGGCAACCACTATCTAGTATTCAAATCCGTATAAAAGTAACTACCTTTACTAGGATTTGAACCAGGAACCTTCGTCTCCGAAAATCAGCTGTTAAACAGCTGATTTTGGCGACGACTTTACCCCTAGACCAACCCGGTGGGTCACTATCGCTTTCGCCGGTACCTCAGATGTATCTTGCCACTGGTACACGCACTGTGAGAGGTTTGACCGCTGCGCTATCTATCGGCAGCAGCAACCACGTCACAGCGCCAACAGCGGACAAAATATGAACGACGGACCGGCGTAAAAATAGTACAGTATCAAGATTCATGATTAAACATGTAAATTTTATGCAAGTGATGAGAAACTGACTATTTTTTTGTAGCCCTGGAATAAGTAGATCGAGTGCAAATAATTTAACACTTCATCTTCCTGTTATGGAAATCTTATAACATGGTCAGCCAATTATAAGATTGAACAATTTAAGAACAGAAGAGGTATAGATGTAAAAGACATTAGTCACAGTTATCTCGTCTAAGAGCAATGTATTTCATTACAAAGACAGACCCTGTTGTGAATGAAGTGAAGGTGACATTTTCAGAATAAAAAATATGTACTTTTCAGAGAGCCTGCATACTGATAAGCATATTTTTCTATTCAGTGAGGGAGGCAATTGTAAGCCACATCAGTTCTTGCTTTACTTAGTACAGCCTCTAGAAGTTCTGTTAACATATGATTTGATTTAAGTCATGGGTTTTTCAAGTTGTTATTGTTGTGTATTCTGAGTTTTGTTTTTGTTTACATGTAGAGTTAAAAGAATAAAGAATACTACTTCTATTTCTTATTTGATATGTAATTTATTTCCAAAACTACAATGGCGACGAGAAAAAAAGGTATTGAACAGTATATGAAGAAAAGGAAGTTACTAGAACTACGCTTGAACAAACTAAAAGATGAATTACTTAAATGTGAAAACTCTCATGAAATATGTACAGTCTACACGGACAAACTATCAACCATATGGAGTGAAATTGAAGATACACAGTCAAATATTGAACTTTGTACTAATTCAATAGAAAATGAACTTGAAGTCAGATGGCATTTGGAAGGAATATATGAAGAGATAGAGATATTTCTAGAAGCAGAAAAGAATAAGTACAATACATCCACTGCAATGGCTGCTTCTGTATTATCTCAAAATGGACCGAATATTTCTTTTCAGCCATATACACAGGAGGAAAGTTTTCAAAACTTCACCCGGCGTTTTGAAAACTACATCCAAATACGGGGAAACGTAAGTCCTAAAGTTAAAGTGGAATTATTCCTACAAGCAATCACCCCACAAATACATGAACAACTTTATGATATTTGCATACCAGACGACCCACATAATAAAACATACGAGGAGTTAACTCACTTATTAATGGCTCAGATAGAACCAAAACCCAGTATTTGGGCCCGCCAGCACAAATTTACGACACGTACTCAACTACATAATGAATCTGTACAAGATTACGCAAATGTTTTAAGAAAACTCAGTGTGGATTGCCAGTTTACTTGTACAAAATGCCATGAATCAGTATCTGAAATTCTACTTCGCATGCAGTTGGTCAGGGGACTAAAAGACTCTGATATACGTCTTCAGCTGCTTCAAGATAAACAATTACAATCGTTTAAAGATGTAGTCGAAAGGGCAGCTACATTGGAACTAGCAAAAAGTGAGAGTAGGATAATACAAACACAGGATAATCAAGATGACGTTCACCAAGTGTCTAGCAGGAACAGACAGCCCAATAATGATAATGAGTCAGGCAAATCCAACGTGAATACACAACGATCTGCAAAACAATCTCGTTTTGAGAGACTAAGAAACAAATGCTATAGATGTGGTGATGATTCACATAGAGCAAATCAATGTAAGTTCAAAAATACTGAATGTAACTTTTGCAGACGTTTTGGTCACTTATCACGAGTATGTTTGAGAAAGCCGAACAAAGAGGTAAAACAATCAGAGGAAACTGTCGAAGGTGTAGAAGATAACACTCATGAAATTTACCAATTTCATTCAAAATCGAATAACAAGTTTATGATTGAAGTGAAATTGGAAGGGAAACTCATGTCAATGGAGTTAGACACGGGTGCAGCTCTAAGTATTGTATCTTACGACACGTTCAAACTCTTAAATTCACCGAAAAGGATTTTCAAAACAAATGTTCAACTACGGACATATACTGGTGAAATAATCAATCCAAAAGGAGTGGTGTTTGTTGAAGTTCAGTACAAAGACCAAAGTTTTGTCGGAAAACTGTATATAGTAAACAAATGTGTAGACTCTATATTTGGAAGAGATTGGATAAGAGAGATCCAGGTTGATGCAGCTGACATACATATAATAACCTCAAGTGATGAAAAGAAAAATATCCCAGAACTGGATAAATTGATGATTCGTTATGAATACATTTTCAAAGAAGGAATTGGAAAAATACCAAATGAAAAGGGTCATTTCAAATTAAATGACAAGACCCAGCCAGTGTACATGAAACCGAGACACATGCCATATGCATTACAGGAAAAAGTAGAGAAGGAACTTGAACGTTTAGAGACATTGGGTATAATCACCCGAATCGAATCGTCAGATTGGGGCACACCAATAGTACCAGTCGTCAAACCAAATGGTTCAGTTAGAATTTGTGCTGATTACAAGGTGACCCTGAACAAAGTGATCAAGGACGAACATTACCCCATACCCAGAATTGAGGATATAATGGCAAAAATGCACGGTGGCAAGATATTTTGTACTCTTGATATTAGAAATGCATATTTACACTTGGAAATGGATGAGGACAGTGCTGTTATGCAAACAATTAGTACCCATAAAGGGTTATTTAAGGTGAACAGATTAATGTTTGGAGTGAAAGTTGTACCTTTGGTGTGGCAACGATTCATGGACAAAACATTAAACAATTTAGAAGGTGTACAATGTTTCTTCGACGACATAATTGTACAAGGTTCTAACAGCGAGCAGCTTTTTTGTCGACTGGAGCAAGTATTTGAACGGCTTAAGATAAATGATTTGAGGCTAAACAGAGAAAAATGCAAGTTCTTCCAGTCCAAAATTGAATATTTAGGTCACATGATCGACAGTGAAGGGCTGCACAAGTCAGATAATAAGATACAGAGTATTTTGAAATGTAAAAGACCAGAAAATATATCTGAACTCCGAACCTTTCTAGGCCTAGCAAATTATTACAATAAATTTATAAAGGATTTGGCAACACTATTACATCCCTTGAACCAGCTACTACAAAAAGGAAACAAGTTCAACTGGAGTCTATCTTGTGAAAGGAATTTTCAGAAGATTAAGGATATTATCAGTAGTGACGACGTTTTGGTACACTTTGATCCAAACTTACCTCTGATCTTAGCAACGGACGCATCACCAGTAGGCTTGGGAGCCGTTTTATCTCACCGCCACAGCGACGGAACAGATAGACCAATCGCCTTTGCATCTCGATCGTTGACAAAAGCTGAACAAAGGTACTCTCAAATCGATAAGGAAGCCTTGGGTATATATTGGGGCCTGAAGAAGTTTTTCCCGTTTTGTTATGGACGCAAATTTACACTGATTACAGATCATAAACCGTTAGTGTCGATTTTCAACCCAAGAAAAACCTTACCAACAATATCGGCAACACGGATATTCAATTACGCTCATTTTCTCTCAGGGTTTGACTATGATATAGAGTACAGGCAAACCGCTCATCATTCAAATGCTGATTATCTCTCACGGTTCCCTACTGAAGTGGTCCAACAAGATGTTGTAGATGACCTTTCTAGGTACCAAATAAACCAACTGGAAACACTCAATATCAGCAGTACCATAGTAACTAGGGAAACCCTTAAGGATACAGTTTTAGGTCCAATCTTACAGGCTTTAAAATCAGGACAATCTGTTGAACAATATGGATTTCACGATAACGAGCTGTCTATTCAAGATGATTGTGTGATGAAAGGCTGGAGATTTATGATTCCTCGTTCTCTCAGATCTCATGTGCTTCAAGAACTTCATGTGGCCCATTTGGGAGGAATAAAAATGAAAACTTTGGCTCGTAATTTTTGCTGGTGGACAAGCATGGACAAGGATATTGAAGCGATGGTTGCTGAATGTCGACAATGTATTGAAAAGCGTAACAACCCAAGGAAAACTATCCATCCATGGGAACCACCTTCTAATCCATGGGAGAGAGTGCATATGGATTTCTTAGGGCCAACAGACGGCCAACAGTACCTCATATTGGTGGATGCTTTCAGTAAGTGGGTGGAAGTAATACAGACAAGAACAACAACAAGTACATGGACAATCCAAGAATTACGAAGAATATTTTCAACCTTTGGTTTTCCTCACATATTGGTATCCGATAATGGAAGACAATTTGTTTCCCAAGAATTCAAAAACTTCATGAATGAATGTGGAATTATTCACAGAACATCTGCACCATACCACCCAAATTCAAACGGTCAGGCTGAAAGATACGTGCAGACTGTCAAAAGGGCGCTAAGGTCTATGGAGGGAGAAAAGGGATCACTACAAAATAAAATACAAAAACTTCTTATGCAACTCAGACAATCGCCAAATGCCACTGGAACATCAGCATACCACCTAATGTTTGGAAGGAGTGTTAGAACGAGCCTCTCCATAATTGTTCCAACATTAAAAACAACGAAATATCGGGAAAAGGGACTACAAGTTGGAATCAACAGGAATTTTAAGGTTGGAGATAAAGTTCAAGCTCGTGAATACGTCAATGGATCAACCAAGTGGCACTTGGGCCATATAACTGCCAAACATGGACATGTGATGTACACAGTTCATCTAGATGATGGGCGGATCGTCAAAAGACATATTGACCAGCTGATACTACGTAAGGTACCGCATCACAGCAAATAGAGGAGGAGGTGTTAACATATGATTTGATTTAAGTCATGGGTTTTTCAAGTTGTTATTGTTGTGTATTCTGAGTTTTGTTTTTGTTTACATGTAGAGTTAAAAGAATAAAGAATACTACTTCTATTTCTTATTTGATATGTAATTTATTTCCAAAACTACAAGTTCAAACCAACCTTTCGGCTGGTGACCCAACCAATACAATGCCATTACATTGATTATAAATTGAAAAGTATAATTTCTTAGTCGTCTTCTTCTTCTTCTGCCTTTCAAGGATTAGGCATCTCTGCCTGTTCCGAACCTCTCAAATCTGCCCAACTCTTTCTCGGGCGTCCTCGTTCTCGCCTGCCCTCCAGCTTATAGCTCAGTGACTGCTTAGGTATCCTATCCTCCCTCATTCTGTTTACATGCTCTAACCACTGCATTCTGTTCTGGGATACCTTGTTGTTTATAGAGAAGATGTTGAGTTCTTTCCTTATCTCGGTATTCCTGTAACGATCTTCTCTACAACACCCATACGTATGTGGAAGAAATTTCATTTCAGATGCTTGCAATCTACTCTCCTCTCGCTTTGATAGCACCCAAATTTCACTGCCGTAGAGTAGAGTCGGCACTGGTAATGTTTTATAAAATCTCACCCTCGTGTTTTTGCAGGTGCTATTTTATAAAAAGCGGTGGATAGTTCCGCATATTTGCTGAAATCGGTGCATCTTATTGTAAGCATCTTCATCCTGTTGGTATGTAATTTTGCAACCTAGATACTGTAAAAGGAAGATCTGAAGAACAAAATATTATTATCTATAACAATTTTACTTCTGATTGGCTCCTTGCCCCTGCATGCCATTACTTTTGTCTTCTTCGTCAAAACTGTCAACTTATATTCTTTGCAGAGTTTGTTCAGCATGAAAAGTGCTCTCTGCAGGTCATCCTCATTCTCCTGTAGCACTATCAGATCATCGGCAAATATAATTTCTTAGTATACATATTAATTTTTAAAAACCCACAATAACTCAACTGTGTTACAGATTTCAAGTTCACTTTTGTTTCGCGGTCGGGTCTGGCTGTAAAAAGATATTCAATCTGATTTTATTTCAGATTTATGCCACCATTTCCTTGATTATCTTGTTCATTGTTTCTAATTCTGGTAAAGGAAATAAGTTTTTTAATTTTCCATCTGAGTATTGTATGTAATGTTTTGGTTTGTTAAGGCAGTCTACTTCACTATTGTCATGGAAAAATAATTAAAAATTTCTTTCACATTGTTGCGATTGTTTTTGTTTAATTTTAAACAAGAAAACACTTGTTTTAAAACGTCCTTTGTTTTTGAGGGTGTATTGTACCAACTTGTGTTATGAAGTATGTGGTCGTTTTTCATGTGTAGTACACCTATTGTAGTTATTTTGGAAGGGTAGTAAGTATTCTTGAAGAAAGTAAGTCTGAAATTACAAAAGATGTTGCAGATGTATTATGAAGAAGAGATAATACAGGAACTAAACAAGGTGTGGTAACAACCACGCACTTCTCTTTACTCTTTCTTCTTTGTGTTATTAATTAAAAGATGGCCATATTACACTGTGGGGATTTTTTTAAGGACTACACCGGAAAATTGTGTATATAATATAATATTTCGTCTTACCCTATACGAATATAAGGAAGGAAAATATCTATTGTTTTCATGTCGATTTTTCACCGAATACGTATACACGTTTTCAGACCTCCTGAACAAAATACAAACATGGTTTTAGCGATTAGTCTGTGTGTGAAAAAAATTTCTCAAAAACAGAAGATAATTTCAAGCTAAAACTTTGAACTTAAAGTTAGTACCATAAGAGGAACCGACATGAACATTACATCAAAATCGATCAACCGAAAGTAAGAGGTTATTCGTGCAGTTTTCAACTTCTTTGTGATTTTCTTAAAAAATGGTTCCTACGCATTTTTCTTTTTAAATCGCCTCATTTACTACATTTTTTTACTCTACAAAATAGGGTAAGCGCCATATCTGCTGAAATTCTTCAAGGGACCTGTACTCTCTCAGGAATTCTTTTTTAAAGATTGATACCTTAATATGCATTATAGAGCAAAAATGTATACAATAAAAGTTGTAGAACTTTTAATTACCTAAAACTTTAATTTCGAGCGGTTTTCTTTGGACAACAGTTAGTTTATCGTCAAAAATAGATTTTTCGGTTTTTTCTCCATCAAAATCGGTAAAAATGGGACCTATTTAAAAATGCGACAACAGTATGCACTTAACGACAAATGTGTATATACGTTTTATTAAAGTTGTGTTGTTGTTTAGGTCATCAGCCGAAAGGCTGGTTTGAACCTGTAGAGGTTTAACTAAGTAAAACGAGGAGTGAGGTGGTTTACCATTGCCTTCCTCACTGAATGGAAAAGTACGCTTATCAGCATGCCGGGCCCTCTGAAAAGCACATATTTTCCACTCTGCAAATGACACCTTCACTTCATTCACTACAGGGTCTGGCTGTATAATGAAATGCATTACTTTCAGAGGAGATAACTCTGATTAGTGTCTTTTACACGTCTACCTCTTCTGTGCTTAAATGATTCAGTCATTTAATTGGCTGACCATGTGACAAGAAACAGAACCATTTATTTTAGCCCTGAAACTAACAGATTGAGTGTAAATAATTTGACACTCCAAATAATAAAGTAAACACTCCAATAATTAAAGTTACAAGAAATAAAACAATCTACAAATTTTATTTCAAGTATGTTCTTCACCAGAGCCTAGCTTGCATCAAAATGATTCCGTTATTTTTTGGCCAAACAGAGGTTGATTTTCATTTTACGTCATTCACTCATGATTAAAATTGCGTTATGGTTTTTATTTTACATTATTTACTAATGATGAAATATGTTTTATATTGCTCATTATTTACATGGGTAAGAAAAAGTCATGTGAGTGGTCACAACATATTTTTTTTTTAAGACGGGTTTATTAAGCTTTTACAAAGAAGCCAACCAAGAACGCACCCAAGAATTTAAATAAATACGTAAACCCTATCTCGTAGAGCATAAAAAATATTTTAGGCCTAAATGAGGCAATTTTTCAAAAAATCGTAGGAGCCGTTTTTGAGAAAAACGCACGAATTGGTACCTAACTTAAGTTCCAAGTTTCAACTTAACACGCTATTTCGTTTTTGAGATATTTTGTGCATACACAGACCATACGCTATAAAAATGTTTTTTGGGTTCATGGGACTTTAAAATTTAAAACTTCCGGTGAAAAATTGATTTTCAAAAACTCGACATGAAAACAATACTTTTATCTCTACTACAGAGTCGGTCAAAAGTTTAAGGGCACCATGAAAAAAATTTAATTTTTGTACAAAAGTTTTCCTGGGATCTTTCTGCAGCTTACGTCACTTTTCCACATTACCACAATTTGCCACTTCACACTGGTATTCACTGACTTCGGGCCCATTTCAGATTTTCAAGTTTAGAAAATTAAACAACATAGCGAAAAACATTTACAAAAACTAGAAGACCATCAGAATCCTTTAGCGATTAGCCTCCTCGACAACAGCGAAGCTACTCACAGACTGAAACGCTTTAAACCATTGGCCTTACCTCTACGATTTTGTTAGTCATTTAAAAATTTTTTTTATCTTTTCTACTTCAACTCCTAATTATCGGCATCTCATAATTGGCGTCGTTTTCATCCCTACTATCGTCATTGTCAACTTCAACTTCAACACTTTGTGTTTCGGGATGTTGATTCACGGTTCATCAAGTTTGATTTTGTACAGATATATTTTTTGTTTCTTCTCAGTTTGGTCTTTTTCAAACACACTACTGAGTGTCGTTTGTGTTTTAATTCTAAGGACATTACTCAGATTTTCTCATATTTGCTTAATTTATTGTATTTATTAACTGATTGCAAAAGAAATACTATACTGTTAAAAAAATAAAAAGAAACTAACCTTAAACTCTCTATTAGTAAACTTAACAGCATAAATGTCAAGTGGCGGGAATCAGTTGTTTCCTCAATGCTACCAGCTCCTCAGATCCCCATTGAATGGCAATGGCTGTTTGAAATTAATACGGCGGCAATTACGAACACGAGAAAAATTAAAAAAAACGGGATTTTTATGTGCAGAGTTAAAAAATTATGCATTCAACCCCACGATCAAGATGATATGTGTTTTTTTAAAGAAAGGAGACAGATCCAAAGTGTTTTTCCTGCAAGCCTATACACCTACCAAAATTCATTATTCTGAGTATAGCCATTCAAAAGTTACAATTTTTTTTAAATTAAAATTTGCCCTAAATTTGACTCTTTTTATTTAAACAGAAAAATACAATAAACTTAGTTGTATAAACGATAGAGAAGTGAAATGTGAGCTGAAATACTTCTAATTTTAAGGGCTATTTGGTGTAAAGTAATGTTTTACATTGCATAGTTTAGAACATGTATAAGGATAAACCCAATAATGTGAAGAGTTGTGGTGTCTTTAAACTTTTGACAGACCCTGTAAATAGGGCAAGAGTTGTGGTGTCTTTAAACTTTTGACAGACCCTGTAAATAGGGCAAGAGTTGTGGTGTCTTTAAACTTTTGACAGACCCTGTAAATAGGGCAAGAGTTGTGGTGTCTTTAAACTTTTGATAGACCCTGTAAATAGGGCAAGAGTTGTGGTGTCTTTAAACTTTTGACAGACCCTGTAAATAGGGCAAGAGTTGTGGTGTCTTTAAACTTTTGATAGACCCTGTAAATAGGGCAAGATTGTGGTGTCTTTAAACTTTTGATAGACCCTGTAAATAGGGCAAGAGTTGTGGTGTCTTTAAACTTTTGACAGACCCTGTAAATAGGGCAAGAGTTGTGGTGTCTTTAAACTTTTGACAGACCCTGTAAATAGGGCAAGAGTTGTGGTGTCTTTAAACTTTTGACAGACCCTGTAAATAGGGCAAGAGTTGTGGTGTCTTTAAACTTTTGACAGACCCTGTAAATAGGGCAAGAGTTGTGGTGTCTTTAAACTTTTACCAGACCCTGTAAATAGGGCAAGATTGTGGTGTCTTTAAACTTTTGATAGACCCTGTAAATAGGGCAAGAGTTGTGGTGTCTTTAAACTTTTGACAGACCCTGTAAATAGGGCAAGAGTTGTGGTGTCTTTAAACTTTTGACAGACCCTGTAAATAGGGCAAGAGTTGTGGTGTCTTTAAACTTTTGACAGACCCTGTAAATAGGGCAAGAGTTGTGGTGTCTTTAAACTTTTGACAGACCCTGTAAATAGGGCAAGAGTTGTGGTGTCTTTAAACTTTTGACAGACCCTGTAAATAGGGCAAGTGTTGTGGTGTCTTTAAACTTTTGATAGACCCTGTAAATAGGGCAAGAGTTGTGGTGTCTTTAAACTTTTGACAGACCCTGTAAATAGGGCAAGAGTTGTGGTGTCTTTAAACTTTTGACAGACCCTGTAAATAGGGCAAGAGTTGTGGTGTCTTTAAACTTTTGACAGACCCTGTAAATAGGGCAAGAGTTGTGGTGTCTTTAAACTTTTGACAGACCCTGTAAATAGGGCAAGAGTTGTGGTGTCTTTAAACTTTCGATAGACCCTGTAAATAGGGCAAGAGTTGTGGTGTCTTTAAACTTTCGATAGACCCTGTAAATAGGGCAAGAATTGTGGTGTCTTTAAACTTTCGACAGACCCTGTAAATAGGGCAAGAATTGTGGCGTCTTTAAACTTTTGACAGACCCTGTAAATAGGGCAAGAGTTGTGGCGTCTTTAAACTTTTGACAGACCCTGTAAATAGGGCAAGAGTGGTGGCGTCTTTAAACTTTTGACAGACCCTGTAAATAGGGCAAGAGTTGTGGTGTCTTTAAACTTTTGACAGACCCTGTAAATAGGGCAAGAGTTGTGGCGTCTTTAAACTTTTGATAGACCCTGTAAATAGGCCACTTAGGACAAGAGAAGTGAAAGCGTAATGGGAATTTTAATTTTGAACAGAAAATAACGAATATTAAATGAAAGAAAATTAATGAAAGAATACGATTCGAATTAATTTAAATCCTAGACATTAAATTCCTGAACATAAATCATATTATTATTTTATTTGATTATAAAATAAATTATTTTACATATAAATAAGTACGAAACAGGTGTATATAAATTCATGTAAGATTTGTTCCACTGGCCTAACAAACGATCCACTAATAATGATAATTAAATTAAAACTGGAAGTGCAGACCTACTTAAACAATTTTATGGATTTCTTCTTTTTTTGTATATGAAGGTCATTTCCCCAACAACCTCATCACAACACCGTTACTTTTCAGCGATTACTCGGTTAACAATTTAAAATAAAATAATTTTTACGGAATTTGTAGAACTACAAAATTTTACAAGTCTGTATATACGTGCCTTTTTTACTTTCTCTTGCCTATATGAATATAGGAAGGAAAGTATTGTTTTCATGTCGATTTTTCGAAATCGAGTTTTCACCGGATCTATACGTTTTCAGACCCCCTGAACCCAAAAAAACATGTTTTTAGCGATTGGTCTGTGTGTGTGTGTGTGTGTGTGTGTGTGTGTGTGTGTGTGTGTGTGTATGTGTGTGAACAGAATATCTCAAGAACGGAACGTCGTACGAACTTGAAACTTGAAACTTAAGTTACATACCACTACCGGACGCGACACGAACATTTTCATTAAAATCGGTCAACCGGAAGTAGTAGTTTATTCGTATAATTTTTCACTTTTTTGCGATTTTCTCAAAAACTGGTCCTACGATTTTTTTAAAAATCGCCTATTTTTCTCAATTTTTTATTCTCTACAAGATAGGGTAGGCGCCATGTTTGCTGAAATTCTCGGTGAGGCTGTTATCACGTAAAAACGTTGTTTTTTTAAGATTACGGCTTTAATATAAATTTTAGCGCAAAAACTTATATAATAAAAGTTGTAGAGAATTTAAAAACCTACAACTTCTGTTTCAAACATTTTTTTGTATAACGCTTAGTTTAGCGGTAATTTGCGATTTTCTGTTTTTTTCTCACGAAAACGTGAGAAAAATTGATTTTTTTAACATTTCGGTCTTAGTATGCATTTTACGACAAAAGTGTATATAATTAAATTTATAGAAAATTAAAAGATCTACAACTTTTGTTTAGAGCATTTTTCTCTACAGAGCCTAGTTTAGCGTGAAAGCGTGATTTTCCGTATTTTTAAGCCAAATTGAGTTCGATTGTCATTTTGCGTCATTCACTCATAATTAAAATAAGGTTATGTTTTTGAGGTTAGTTTTTGTTCATTTCTAATGTTTTAATACTAATGTTAGGTTTATTGTTATTATTTGCATTGGCAAGAGAAAGTTGTGTGAGTGTTTCACACCAGATTTTTTACAAAAGGTATTATAGTAATTTTCTTTAAAATAATAGCGTTGTAACAATAATTTCTAGCATACTATCATTACTATTTTGTGTTGTTGATTAGGTGATTAGCCGAAAGGCTGGTTCGAACTTCTAGAAGCTTTACCAAGTAAAATGAGGAAGGTGATATACAATTGCTTTTCTCACTGAGTGGAAAAGTATGTTTATCCGCAACCCAGGCCCTCTGAAAAGCAAATGCTTTTCCATCCTGTAAATGACACCTTCACTTCATTCACCACATGGTCTGGCTGTATAATGTAATTCATTACCGCCCGCGAAGATAACTGTGACTTATGTCAGCGTCTAAATTAACAGGAACTTCAGTTTGAAGCTCAATTGTTAACCCTTAATAGGTCTTTGGTAAGTATAATTACCACTGGCAATAAGGTCGATTTTTTTAAAGAATAAGCTATGCAGTTGAAACCTATTGGCATTTTATGGTGTTACAGATGTCCTATGGGATGTAGGTTATCCATATTTTGAAATTAGTGCGGAGCGACCATTTGCTTCATGATGTGGTAAGGTTTCATACCAGCGTACGCAACCGTGTTGTTTTATTGTTACTTTTGTACAGCGCTTAGAAAATTCTAGTTTATTACGTGAAAGAAAGCATTCATGCTAATATAAAATTGAGATAAGTTATTCTACACAATTTTCTGTTATATAGGACTACAAATTGCTTTAATAAGCACACTTACCACTAAACATTATGTGATACCCATTTCAATGAACGTTCCTTGGTAAGTTTACTTAACAGGGCGTAACATAAAAAAAAGAAATTCTTACTGTTCTAGCACTAGAAATACATTATTCAAGTCCCTGTAAAACAAAATTTAACATTTTACATGTATACTTTTTCCCGTAGTACTGCCCTATAAAGGGCAGTACCGATTGTATCGATTGTAACGTACAATATGTCAAATTAAAGCCTGTTTAACTCAGCGTTGAATGGTGAAAACTTGAAATTATTATCTACTTTTTTAAAAGTGATATTGACATTAGAACAAATTAAGTGCCCAGCCGTCTCCGTAGCGTAGTGGTAGCGCGCTAGCCTACCACGCGGAGGTCCCGGGTTCGATTCCCGGCCAAGGTCTGGAAATTAGCGCAAGGTAAAACCCACTGTGTCATATCCCACCGTAGTCACTAATGGCCGCCCTGTTGATTTGCAAACTTATTGACCTACAACAGTAGTAAATAATCATCCGACTTTAGTAAAATTTCGTCAGCGTACAGGTAAGTCCCTATTGTGTACATTCAATCCCAGGACCGTATCTTTTTAATTATTTTATATTATTGTCTTTTTGCAACACTTTTTTATCTCGTCTATTAGTGTTTTTTACACCTGCACCTCTTCTGTTCTTAAATGGTTCAGTCGTATAATTGGCTGACCATACGATAAGAAACAAAACTATTTTTTGTAGGCCCTGGAACTAGAACTGACAGATCGAGTGTAAATAATTTAACACTCCATCTCCCTGTTATGGGTGAATATTTTATATGTACGTCTCATAATCCGAAATTCGGGTGATCGAAGTCCTACTATAAAAAGAACCAAACTAAACAAAAAATTAAAAAGAAATGTTTAGCATTATTTTCGTATTTTCAGCCATATTATAATAAACAAGTAGGGTAACATAAAAAGTTAATATTAGAGAATGCCTATAGGTAGATCCATGTGCGTAGTCTGTCTATTTAAATATTTATAAGCCTCCTCGATTCCGTAGAAATTCAAGATCAATATAATATTGTATAGTTTCCATTAATCAGTAAACGGTTGCCATACCACCAGCATGTAGGCATACTGTAGTCATTTATTTATTATCTTCACAGGCAACATCGACTAACACAAAAAAAAACAACACATGGACAACGAAATGCTAACAGCCTATAGGCACATGAATTCGCTTTCACAAAAACATTATATCAGTTCAAAAACAAAACAAAATATTGGTTAGACCGTTAGAATAATTAATTAATTAAATTATATTTTCTAAAATGATAGCATACACTTTTGTATAAATATATTCACTCCGACCTAACTAACTCCCAGTACAACATAGAATCAAACATACAAGGTATGGCTAATAACGAGACTGACGTTGTAAAAAATTTAATTTTAATTTTATACATAATCACTTATTGTCACCTTCAATATACACTCCTTCTCTATCCCTACAACGCTCCATGCGAATTTTCCATTGTTGGAAACAGTGCTGGAAGTCATCTTCTGTCAGCTCCTTCAGGACACGTGCCGCTTTTTCTTTTATAACTTCCACAGACTCAAATCTTATCCCTTTTAATGGAGTATTCACCTTAAGAAACAGGTAGAAGTCACATGGTGCAAGATCTGGTGAATAAGGTGGATGTTCTAACACTGAGATGCTGTACTTGGTTAGGAACCTCATGACAGATAACGCGGAATGAGCTGGCGCATTGTCTTGGTGGAGAACCCACGATTTTTCATTCCACATTTCGGGGCGATTTTCCTTACATTTTGACATAGTTTAGAAAGTAACTCAAGGTAGTAATAATAATTACGTAATTTTTTAACCGTCAGGAACCCAGTGAAGGTACACAATTCCATGGATATAAAAAAAACAATCGTCATTGCTATAAATTTTGACTTGCTCATTCGAGCTTTTTTGGCTCTCGGTGAAGTTCGGTTCTTACAGTGCATGGATTGGATGGATGGATGTTTTTCAGACCATAAGTAAAAAAACCACGTTTCATCACATGTAACATGTTACATCTTCTACCTGTTCCTTCAGGTGAAATCTGCATTACAAGAGACAAGATTTGAGCTCTACACACACACACGCGCACACACACACACACACACACACGCACGCACGCACGCACGCACGCACGCACGCACACACACACACACACACACACACATACACACACACACACATATATATATATATATATATATATATATATATATATATATATACACACACACACACACACACACACATACACACACGCACGCACGCACACACACACACACACCAATCAATAAAAACATGTATTGTTGGGCTCAAGGGACCTGAAAACTTGTATTTCCTGAGAAAACTCAACATGGACACAATACTTTCCTTCTTTACATATTCACTAGCATGCCCGTCGTGGCTTCGCACGCGAAAAATGGTACCTGCTAGATCGTAACGACTCTTCATATTTGTGTACGACAGATTCAAGCTGTCAAAATAAAATATCAAAGTAACTCATCACTCACCAATTAAAAGAAAATTAAAACAAATTAAAGAAACATGGAACTTTACTTTTATAAAATACTCAACAATACAAAATCGTATCTCCATAATAAAATACAATAAAATTATCATGTGATGATGTCACCATCTGATCCTTAGCACCACGTCGCTATTTGCTAAATCATATGACTTTATTTATGAGAAATCTTTATTTGAATCACATCAGCTGGTTTAAAAGCAGCAGATTATCTAACCTCATAAAAGCCTTAATGTAGGACATAAACATTATTTTCAACCCTTTAGGGCTAACTTTTTAAGGGTTTCAATAGCCTAAAACCTGCACCGGCATCATAGTTACAACATAAAACAAATTCATGAAAACTGGTTCAGTAATTTAGGAGAGGTAAAGTCGTCGCCAAAATCAGCTGTTTAACAGCTGATTTTCGGAGAAGAAGGTTCCTGGTTCAAATCCTAGTAAAGGTAGTTACTTTTATACGGATTTGAATGCTAGTCAATGGTTACCGGTGTACTTTGATGGTTGGGGTTCAATTAACCATACTCTCTAAGGAATGGTCGGCCTGAGTCTGTACAAGATTACACATCATTTACTCTTCATACATATCATCCTCATCTCATCGGGTCATGGGGTTGCTTATTGTTCTGAATTGAACAGATTGCAACGTACATATATTAGAAATTAAAAAAAAAGAAAGTAATTTAGGAGATAAAGGGGAATATATATACAGATACACACACACACACATACACAAACATACATCGAATTTTATAGCTATATATAGATAGATATAGGAGACGCAAAAGTAATACAATGAATTAAAATTTTTATAATTTTTACAGGTTAATGAAAACAATATAAACCCACTAACAAACAAAGTATTAATTTAAAAAACAAACCCTTATTCAAGAGTATTCTTGAATATGGTAAGCTACATTGCAGACCTATCAACATCATAATATTTCCACCCTTTTCAAAAGAGACTAAATACGCTTTTGTTTCGAATATCAACAAAGAATATGACGCACTTACAAATACATATAAATGTTAAATAACAAACATATATGTAGTATTACAGAATACAGACATAAGGTCCATTGTAATGTTTCGTGGAGGCGTACGAAATTATACTTGAGGGCAGAAGGTTTATATTTATAAATGTTACAAGCTATTCCTTAATAAAAAGAGCTCATATCATGATTTTCTTATTTACAATTAAAATCAAATGTATAATTTGTTACGTACGTTGATCCGGAACAATTTTTCTTAACAACCCTTGAGTACAAATACCCACATTAAATTTTTACTTTTTCTTGCCTATATGAATAGGTATATAGGAAGGAAAGTATTGTTTTTATGTAGATTTTAACAAATCGAGTTTACACCGGATCTTTACATTTTCAGACCCCTTGAACCCAAAAAACATGTTTTTTAGCGATTGGTCTGTGTGTGTGTGTGTGTGTGTGTGTGTGTGTGTGAACAGAATATCTCAAGAACGGAACATCGTACGAACTTGAAACTTAAGTTACATACCACTACCGGACCCGATACGAACATTTTCATCAAAATCGGTCAACCGGAAGTAGTAGTTTATTCGTGTAATTTTTCACTTTTTTGCGATTTTCTCAAAAACTGGTACTACTACGATTATTTTTAAAATCGCCTGGTTCACCAAATTTTTTTATTCTCTACAAAAAAGGATAGGTGTCATGTCTGCTGAAATTCTTGAGAGGCTGTTTTCGCGTAAAAAAATTGTTGTTTCAAAATTACGACTTTAATATGCATTTTAGCGCAAAAATATATATAATAAAAAATGTAGAAAATGTAAAATCCTACAATTTTTATTTAATTTTTTTTGTATAACGCTTAGTTTAGCGGTAATTAGCGATTTTCTGATGTCTGCTGAAATTCTTGAGAGGCTGTTTTCGCGTAAAAAAATTGTTGTTTCAAAATTACGACTTTAATATGCATTTTAGCGCAAAAATATATATAATAAAAAATGTAGAAAATGTAAAATCCTACAATTTTTATTTAATTTTTTTTTGTATAACGCTTAGTTTAGCGGTAATTAGCGATTTTCTGTTTTTTCTCACGAAAACGTGTGAAAAATCGATTTTTTTAAGGTTTCAGCCTTAGTATGCATTTTACGACGAAAATGTATATTATCAAATTTATAGGAAATTAAAAGGTCCACAACTTTTATTTAGAGGATTTTTCTTTTCAGAGCCTAGTTTAGCGTGAAAGAGTGATTTTTCGTATTTTTAAGCCAAACTGACGTTGATTTTCATTTTGCGTCTTTCACTCATGATTAAAATATGATTATGTTTTTTGAAATCAGTATTTTTGTTTATCTAATGTTTTATTACTAATATTAGGTCATATTAATAATTATTTGCATTGGTAAGAGAAAGTTGTAAGAGTGTTTCACACTAGATTTTTTAAATTATATTTTCACAATTATAAGTTGTAATTTTCTTTGACTTCCTATAATTTTTGATTAGGGCCTACATAAACTTTTGTCGTAAAATGCATACGAAGGCCGCAATCTTACAAAGTCCCATATTTTACAGATTTTTTTGAACAAAAAAAAAACAAAAACCACTAATTTCCACAAAACTAAGAATTGTACAAAATATGTTTAAAATAAAAGTTGTAGGGTTTTAAATTTTCAACAACTTAGATGATATGTACTTTTGCTCTAAAATGCATATTAAGGCCGCAATCTTTCATAAACCATTTTTTACCACGAGAGTACAATTACGCCAAGAATTTCAGCAGACATGGCGCTTGCCCTATCTTAAAAATCATTAAATAAATATGCAGTAAATGAGATTTTTAAAATCGTAAGAGTAGTTTTTAAGAAAACTGTAAAATCATGAAAAATCGCATGAATAAACTACTATTTCCAATCGACCGATTTTAATGAAAACGATCGTGTTATAAGTCAGTATGCCATAAGTGGTACCTAACTTAAATACCAAACTTTAACTTCGTACGCTAGTCCGTTCTTAAAATATTTTGTTCACGCATATAGACCAATCGGCAATAACTATATTTTTTTCTCAGTGGGCCTGAAAACGTATTATATTTCCAGTGAAAAGACGATTTCGAAAAATCGACAGAAAACAATACTTTCCTTCCCATATATTTAGGGCACGAGAAAATAAAAAATTGCTGTTTTACAAAAATAAATATAAATTTTGTTGTATTAGACTACATAATAGCCTACGAATAATAAAGCAATTTCAACTTCTGCATTCAAAAATTAATTACTGAAAATCGAGTGTTCCGATGAGATATTAAATTATTGATTAAAAAGTTACTAATGAACGATCCGTTTCGGAAAACAAAATTCATGAACAAAAATACTTTTCACTTCAATCATCCGTTGGTAATGGACAAAACAAATCAATAATATAAAATAACGCATAAAAATGATGCATCAATCAAAAGTAAATTTTTAAAAATAAAAAATAAATGGAAAGTTGATGGGTTGGGTTCATCAGTATTTAGTGAAATATGGAACATTGATAAATGATCGAGATGAAAAAATATAGGTTTCAAATTTAGTAAAAATCTGGTGTGAAACACTCACACAACTTTCTCTTGCCAATGAAAATAATTAACAATAAACCTAATTTTAATCATGAGTGAAAGACGCAAAATGAAAATCGACCTCAGTTCAGCTAAAAAATACGGAAAATCACTCTTTCACACTAAAAACTAGGCACTGTAGAGAAAAATGCTCTGAATATAAGTTGTAGATCGTTTAGTTTCCCATAAATTTGATTATATACACTTTTGTCGTAAAATGGATTCTAAGGCCGAAAACTTGAAAAAATCAATTTTTCACACGTTTTCGTGAGAAAATCGCTAATTACCGCTAAACTAAGCGTTAAACTAAAAATTATTTGAAATAAACGTTACAGGACTTCAAATTCTCTACAAAATTTAATATATACGTTTTTGTGCTGAAATGCATAACAAAGCCGCAATCTTAAACAAACAATTTATTTACGCGAAAACAGACTCACCAAGAATTTCAGCAAACATGACGCCTACCCTATCTTGTAGAGCATAAAAAATTTAGTAAATCAGGCGATTTTCAAAAAAAAATCGTAGGACCAGTTTTCGAGAAAATCGCAAAAAAGTGAAAAATTACACGAATAAACTACTACTTCCGGTTGACCGATTTTGATGAAAATGTTCGTGTCGGGTCTGGTAGTGGTATGTAACTTAAATTTCAAGTTTTAAGTTCGTACGATGTTCCGTTCTTGAGATATTCTGTTCACACACACACAGACCAATCGCTAAAAACATGTTTTTTGGGTTCAGGGGGTCTGAAAACGTGTAGATCCGGTGAAAACTCGATTTCGAAAAATCAACATGAAAACAATACTTTCCTTCCTATATATTCATATAGGCAAGAGAAAGTAAAGAGTTACTAATGAACGATCCGTTTCGGAAAACAAAATTCATGAACAAAAATACTTTTCACTCATCCGTTGGTAATGGACAAAACAAATCAATAATATAAAATAACGCAAAAAAATGATACATCAATCAAAAGTAAATGTTTAAAAATTTTTAAAAAAAATGGAAAGTTGATGGGTTCATCAGTATTTAGTGAAATACGGAACATTGATATATGATCGAGATGAAAAAATATAGGTTTCAAATTTAGTAAAAATATATTCAGAGTTGAAAACGGAATAGAATATCGATAAAGAACAGAAGAATCGTATTCGAAAAGGGGTATTTTCACGGCAACGGTGATCCCTCGATGACACGTGTGTTACCTCTACAGTATAGCGCTACCCCTTTCGTTCCAACCAACCCTATCGATACGAAACTTTACTATACAACCACCTATCTTGTATCTCTATCAATCGAAACACACACACATATATATATATATATATTATCGCACGAACACACGTCTAACAAACATCTCCTCTACTTTATTAGCGGTGTTCTTTCTTTTATTTCAGGTTCAATCGCCTTCAACTTCGACGCAATACAACTTTCCCTTGACACTGACCCCACAATCGGAGAAAGAAAGGAATTCAATTTAACCATAAAACTTGTTTTCTTCCTTCTATTTTAATGCAATTAATAAAAAGTTTTATTGAAAAAGTTATTACATAAATTATTCAACGTATGTAATTGAACCTAAATATTATTACAACTCGTTTTAGTAAAGTAAAATTGTCAACTTTAATTTTATTAATTTACATATTATATATATATATTCAACAAAATTATTTGACAAAAAAACCTAACCAATAAAAATGACAACAATGAAAATAATGAGTTTATGAAAATGCGTTATTAAACATTGAAAACAACGCAATTCAAGCAATTTGTTGTTGTTTAGGTCATCAGCCAAAAGGCTGGTTTGAACCTCTAGAGGTTTTACTAAGTAAAACAAGGAGTGAGGTGGTTTACCACTGCCTTCCTCACTGAGTGAAAAATTACGCTTATCAGCATGCCGGGCCCTCTGAAAAGCACATATTTTCCACTCTGCAAATGACACCTTCACTTCATTCACCACAGGGTCTGGCTGTATAATGAAATTCATTACTTTCAGAGGAGATAGCTCTGATTAGTGTCACAGTACACCTCTACCTCTTCTGTTCTTAAATGATTCAGTCATTTAATTGGCTGACCATGTGATAAGAAACAGAACTATTTATTTTAGCCCTGCAATGGACAGATTGAGTGTAAAGCAATTTATTAACAATAAAATAAAATAAACAATATCACATACCAAATTAATCATAAAATACAATATCTTATGACAAAATAACAAACTTCACCATAACGAAGAATCCCGTACCGTTTATAGTTCAGCCGTTCTTAGTTTGCTCCTACTGTCAACAAACAAAAGCCACCTACTACAGGGTGCACGCTAGAGTCCGCGACTTTACGGATGTCGTATTCCTATTAAGTTAACTATTTTTTAGATTATAAGCACTTAAAGTACTAAAAACATCAGTCATGATATGATGTAGGCCTAACAATTTCATTTATAAAAATACTTTTAAAGTATTTTGTATTTAAATACTTTTGAAAGTATTTTGTTGTTACTTTTTAATCAGCGTGTACACATTTTGATATAATGCGCATACTCAGTGACGTCATTATTTGTTTACATTAGGAGCAAACTAAGAGAGGCTGGACTGTAGGCCACTAACACACCAGCCAATCAAACCGCGGTCCGCCTTCAACAATCAAATGCTTCATTTTTAGACTATATTAAAATCAGTCAGCTGTTTATAAACAGCTGATTTTTTTCCGCCGCTTCATATAACAATATTTATAAGGGTAGATCATAATAAATAAAGTAGTACTTTGAATACATTTTTACTTTCTCTTGCCTATATGAATATATAAGAAGGAAAGTATTGTTTTCATGTCGATTTTTCGAAATCGAGTTTTCACCGGATCTATACGTTTTCAGACCCCCTGAACCCACAAAACATGTTTTTAGCGATTGGTCTGTGTGTGTGTGTATACAAAATATCTCAAGAACGGAACATTGTACGAACTTGAAACTTGAAACTTAAGTTGCATACCACTACCGGACCCGACACGAACATTTCCATCAAAATCGGTCAACCGGAAGTAGTAGTTTATTCGTATAATTTTTCACTTTTTTGCTATTTTCTCAAAAACTGGTCCTACAATTTTTTTAAAAATCGCCTGGTTTACTACATTTTTTATGCTCTACAAGATAGGGTAGGCGCCATGTTTGCTGAAATTCTGCGTGAGGCTGTTTTTACGCAAAAACATTTTCTTTTTAAGATTGCGGCTTTAATATGCATTTTAGCGCAAAACGTTATATAATAAAAGTTGTAGAGAATGTAAAATCCTACAACTTTTATTTCAAACATTTTTTTGTATAACGCTTAGTTTAGCGGTAATTTGCAATTTTCTGTTTTTTTCTCACGAAAACGTGTGAAAAAACGACTTTTTAAAGATTTCGGCCTTAGAATGCATTTTACGACAAAAATGTATATAATAAAATTTATAGGAAAATAAAAGACCTACACCTTTTATTTAAAGGATTTTTCTCCACAGAGCCTAGTTGAGCGTGAAAGATTGATTTTCTGTATTTTTAGGCCAAACTGAGGTTAATTTTCATTTTGCGTCTTTCACTCATGATTAAAATAAGGTTATGTTTTTGAGGTTAGTTTTTTTGTTTATTTCTAATGTTTTATTACTAATATTAGGTTTATTGTTAATTATTTGCACTGGCAAGAGAAAGTCGTGCGAGTGTTTCACACCAGATTTTTTTTAAATTTATTTATTCAACGTCGCATCAACTTCAACGGTCATTAGCGACGACGTTGGAGTGTAACTGTGTGAGCACGAAAATATTTTTTGTAACGTATGAAAGTATGCCGTGCCCGAGTGGGAATCGAACCCCACAACCGCATGATGAGAGACAAGCACGTTACCAACTACGCCAATGCGGTCAGCAAAAAATAACCCTCCGGAACGTAACCCCCGCGGATACCGAGAGATTACTGTACAATGATATACATTTTAAGTTTCTGTGATTAGTTCTGTGAAGTTTATAGTCTATTCCAGTTAAGTTGGCAGTGCCTACAAAATAAATTCCGATTCACAGGCGGTGCACGAAGGAACAGTTCAAACCGCATTTTGATAGAGATCTACCCATACGTAGAGGTAAAACTTGAAGTAACTTAACAAGAAACTTTAAAAATGAACATAATTAAATGAAACTTTTGTTGTTTCGTCCAGCGAGTTGCTAATCGTGTTAACTCTGCTTCGCTTTTTAGTTAGAGATCTGACGTGACCAGTAATTTTCTTTTCCTTAATTATTCTGTAAACTGATCGTTCAGACGCCTATCATTGCTGAAGTTTTTGCTACAATTTCACTAATTGTTATATTAGCATGTTCAGTTTTAAAAGATTTCAAAGCATTTATAATTAATAGTTTTTGTTTAGAATTAATGCCTTGTCCGCGCTTGTTTCGTTTAACCGGAGAATCCATTATTATTGATTAAAGATAATGTAACTACGAACCAATAGTACTACTTATTAAAATTAAAACAACACAATAACAACAAATATTAGTATCATACGTTTGAAAATATCACAAACACTATTATAATAAGAATTAACACGACTCTGGATATGAAGTAGGTACTACACTATTCGAATGCAGAAGCAAAACTGATATAATTGCATGTATAGGCCTACGTGACTCAGCAGCAGGCTACAAGTGAAACGGTTGTTGCGTTCAACAGAAACAACCAATGAGCAGTTGCCGTCCCACATTCCACACCAATGAATCTACTGACAACTTAACTGGAATGAACTATAGTTGGGAGGAAGAATTTCTGAGGGAATAAAATTACGAGGTATAAACACCTACTTTACAGTTTACGCTAACCTAATAAATAATAATAAATATATTTATGTAAATTAACTACAAAACCTACATCATCATAATTTTCCATTTATTTTAAACCAAACAAAACGGTAGACGCCTAACAATAAACAAAATGGGTTAAATACAAAACCGGAAGCGACGATAATAAAATCGCCGATGTAAATAAATTCAAAAAGGTATCTTCGTCATAAATTTATTAATACTATTCAAATCTATTGACGGTTATTTAAAAATAATTTATTGATATTCTATGGTGCAGAATAACTATAAAGAACTAGGGGACGGAAATTGAAGACGTCTTTATCAAATAAATTTATATTTAACTTATACATTAAAGTTTCACAACGTTTTCATTCATTTAGAAACTACAAACACATTGAATTTTACAATACACGATTATTTATTTTCACTCCAATTATTATTTATAAAAGGTGCAAGTCAAATTAAACGAGAAATTAAAACATGAATCGAATGAAAAGGGATTTTCACAGTTTTCCCCACAAATCACAACTTTATAATTGGATTACGTTAAGCCTTTGTCATTGCAAGTTAAACCTAGTTAGCCTTTCTAACGTACATCAAAGAGTAGCGAAAACAACAAACAATATAATTTAAAAAGAAACATGAAAATAAAGAATTTTTAAAAATGTATCCAGTAAAACCTTGCTTATCTGGTCCTCGTATACCCGGCTCAGATTTGCAGACTTTTTTTTTATTTAATGTTCACATAGATAATAAATTTTATCTATGACTAGCATGCCACCCGTGGCTGTTGCTGGATCAGCTATCGGGGGCCGCCCCTGGCGATGGGGTACGCTCGCCAACCTAGTTGGAGGGTACTGGGGAAATAAAATACCCAGGGTTGACAAAAACCAGAGGAAGTGATCAACGGCCTCGACGGCGGAAGAGGAAGAATTCCCAACGGCGAAGAGGGCGGAAGAGTCTAGGAGTTGGGTCTCCGAATTAAACCCAGGGCAGGGCTAGAGGCTCAAAGATGGCAGCCCCATCACTAGTCTTACCTCACAATCCGCCAGTAACGGATTTGGGGGAATATACTCTACTTTCAATGCAATGGTAAGAAATAGCCGGACGGATTCACGGAAAACAAACTGGACACGAAAAAATAAAAAAGATTTTTGGACATCGGAAAGACTGAAAATAGCAACATGGAATGTTAGGAGTTTATACCGGAAGGAAGAGATCTTGGTGAAGGAGCTGAAGAGCGCACAGATAGACATAATAGCGATCAGTGAAACTAAGAGGAAACAAAAAGGCTCAAAGGAAGTTGGAGATTACATACTTTTCTATAGTGGAGTAGAGGTGAAGGTGAGAGCGAAGGCAGGAGTAGCAATTGTAATGCATAAAAAATTTAAAGACAGGGTTGAGTCTTATAACTTTTTCAGCGAGAGAATCATGAGTATACGAATGAAAACAAGCGCAGGTTTTATGACAGTATTGGCAGTTTATGCGCCAGAAGAGGGTAAGGGTGACGAAACGGAAGACTTTTATAATGATCTGGAGGACTTCATGCAGGGACTGGATCAGCGGGATTATATAGTTATAGCAGGAGACCTTAACGCTAGAATTGGAAGCATAGAGATGGATGGTACGATTGGTAAATATGGGGAAAGGACACTGAACAATAATGGAACGGCTCTAAGAGACTTTGTTTCGAGGAACTCATTAAAAATAATGAATACCTTTTTCCCACATAAAGAAATACACCAATATACGTGGGCGGCTCGAGGAAGTAAGTCTATCATCGACTACGTTATAGTAAACAGTAGACTATTCCCGTTAGTTCAGGATACTAGAGTATATAGAGGGTTTGACGTGTACAGTGATCATTTTCTGCTGATATCAAAAATAGTATTACCCCGTAAATTTAAAAGAAATAAAAAAGAAATAACTGCAGATGTGACTTATAGGGTCAATCTTCTGGACCAACCAAGTATTAGAGACCTATACAAAAACCGATTAGACGAGCATATAAATAAATACCCGATGGATTTAAATATTAACAGGGAATGGATGCAATTAGTGGATTGCATGAGAGGAGCTGCAGCGGAGTCTCTAGGTGAGAGGAAAAAGAGAGGTAATCGCAAAGGGATACCGTTTTGGGATGAAGAATTGGCAAGCTTGGTTCGAACTAAAAAAGAGGCTTACTTGAGATATCTGCAGAGTAGATCGCAACAGGATCTAGAAGAATACCACAGAAGGTCGGCGGCCGCTAAAAAAGAAATACGGAAACGCAAAAGAGAAGGATGGGAAAGAACTGTCAGCCAAATTGAGCATGACGTCCATGGTAGACAGGAGCATGCTTACAAATTTCTAAGCAGGTTAAACAGAGAGGTCAAGGATAATATATCGATAAATCCTATACCAGAAGAGGAATGGTTGGACTTTTTCGAGAAATTATGGACGTCTGGCGAAGAAAATGTAACCAACTTGCCCAATGACACTAATGTGGACGACCTTTCTATGGAAGAGATATCGGAAGCATTGAGAGCAAGTAGAAATAGGAAGGCTCCGGGGCCGGATGGAATTAATGTTGAGCTGATCAAGTATGCCTCTCGGAGTTTCCTAGAGAGGCTGCTGTCATTCTTTAACTGGTGTTGGAAGCTAGGACAGATACCTGAACAATGGGGAGAGTCTGTGGTAATACCAGTATTTAAGAAAGGAAATAGGAAAGACTGCGGAAACTATAGAGGCATCAGCCTCCTTAACACGGGCTACAAGGTCTATGCAAAGATTATAACTAACCGGCTGAAGATTATCGCGGAGGGGATACTGGGTGAAGAACAAAGCGGCTTCAGGATGGGAAGGTCGTGCTCAGACTGTGTTTTCGCCTTGAACCAAATTGTAGAGAAGCATAGAGAGTACAACGTCCCGACGTTTGTTGCTTTTCTGGACTATGTGAAGGCTTTTGATCAGGTTAAGAGAAAGAAGCTATGGGATATTTTAATACAAAGGGGTATACCTACACATCTAGTCAGAGTGATACAAAGTATGTACCAGAACACAAAAATACAGATAAAAGTGGGAGGTAAAACTGGTGCAGGAAAAAGAGAGATAACACAAGGAGTGAGACAAGGGTGTCCCTTATCACCCGTATTATTTAACATTTATATTGACGATGCCGTAAGCAACTGGCGAAACAAATTAAAAACGAGGTTTTTAGTAGATGGTATGCCTCTAGACACTCTATTGTTTGCAGATGATCAGGTAGTGTTTGCAGACTCGGAGGATAATTTGCAACGAGCTGTATATTCACTGAGCAAAATTTATAAGGAATATAACTTGGAAATATCGGCAACAAAGACGAAGGTGTGGGGTTTTGTTGGAGAGGAACCTCTTAGAAGCAAAATTGTTTTGGCTGATCAGATATTGGAGCAGGTGTCAGGGTTCCAGTACCTAGGATGTAGATTATCCTATGGAGAGAGTGAAGATGTGGACTGGAAAATACATAAATTCCAACGTCTATTAGGAACCATAAGCAGAACATTAAAAGGGAAAGTAAGGAAGGAGACAATTATTAAATTTTATAAGGTAATGGCTAGGCCGGTTCTGTTGTACGGCTCCGAAGCATGGACACTGACCTCTCGTCAATACAGAAGAATCGAGGCAGCAGAGATGCGCTTTCTGAGAAGTATTGCGGGTTGCACTCTCAGGGATAGGATTAGAAGTGAGATAATAAGAAATCAACTTCATGTTGAGAATATTAGCGATATTATCAGGAAATATAGGAACAGTTGGAGGGAACATGTAGAGAGAATGGAGGAGAGTAGGATACCCAAGTTTTTGTGGCACTATAGAGCGAGAGGAAGAAGAAGAATTGGGAGACCGAGGAAGCGATGGGAGGACCAACTGTAGGAACGCATCGATCGGAATGGACTCGAACTTTCCAATTAGGAGCAATAATTTATGTAAAGACGCAGGTTTCGATGATGAATTTTACTAAATTACAAAGTATACTTTTAAAATATACAATCTTTTAACAAATGACAATTTCAAAAGAAAGCAACAAAAGAAGAAAACAACTACCATTGCAACGGAACAGGCTGGGTAAAGCCTAAGCCGTATAGTTGATGATGATGATGACTAGCATGCCACGTCACGGCTTTGCACGCGAAAAATGGTGTAATCACTTTTCAGCAGTTCTTGCTTTTTGAAGTTTTTTTGCTTTTGAAGATTTTCTTCCAAGTGATGGGTTTTTTTATAGCATTATTAAAAATCTGGTGTGAAACACTCACACAACTTTCTCATGCCAATGCTAATAATTAACAATAAACCTAACATTAGTAATAAAACAATAGAAATAAACAAAAAACTAACCTCAATAAACATAACCTTATTTTAATCATGAGTGAAAGACGCAAAATGAAAATCAATCTCAGTTTGGCTTAAAAATACGGAAAATCGCTCTTTCTCGCTAAACTAGGCACTGTACAAAAAAATGCTAAAAATAAAAGTTGTAGATGCGATATACTGTATATGCTCTGGGTATAGTATAAGTTGTTATGTTTGTCGTACTGAAATTAAATTAGTCGCGCATGCGCACTGATGCTTTTCCCCTTTACCCCTCGTTGCAAACAAGGGCAAACTCGTGACTAAAGTGACTATATGAGGATAAAAACGATTTGTGCAATAAAGAACAGCTTCGAGAACTGCATCAAACCAGTCGAGAGACTGATGATAAAAAATATTTTTAAAGCTATGTAAAATATTTGTTAGATACATAATTATAACAGCTTGAGCTTAATTTAAATTTAAGTTACGCTCAAAAGCTATTATAATGATTAATCATTAATATTTTAATTAAGAAACTCCATTAATAAACTGAAATTTAAACTCTATTGTTGAATACAACGCAAACAATTCACGACGTTAAGTACAGTAACAGTATTACGAATCTGTAACAAATTGATCTATCAATTTTCAGCAATAACGGTATAATGCTTATAAAAGTAGTACTTATATTATGACGTCACAATACGGATATAATTAGGCCTGTAAAGTAAAGAAGATTATCTCAGGAGAATAATTTAATATAAAGTGACGCATCTTTTGTCTACCAAAAATTGAGAGTGCGTATTACAGTTTTAATTAAATTGTTCATGGGTGAAATATGGTTTTAATTTTTAATCTCTAGTGATTTATTAACTCATTTTTAAAACAAAATAATTGGTCTAAACTTTATACTCACTTCAAAATACCTTAATTATAAAAATTTCCCCTTTTTACTTTCTCTTGCCTATATGAATATATAGGAAGGAAAGTATTGTTTTCATGTCGATTTTAAGAAATCGAGTTTTCACCGGATTTATATGTTTTCAGACCCCCTGAACGCAAAAAACATGTTTTTAGCGATTGGTCTGTGTGTGTGTGTGTGTGTGGGTGTGTGTGTACAAAATATCTCAAGAACGGAACATCGTACGAACTTGAAACTTGAAAATTAAGTTACATACCACTACCGGACCCGACACGAACATTTTCATCAAAATCGGTCAACCGGAAGTAGTAGTTTATTCGTGTAATTTTTCACTTTTTTGCGATTTTCTCAAAAACTAGTCCTACGTTTTTTTTAAAATTTCCTGGTTTACTCAACTTTTTATTCTCTACAAGATAGGGTAGGCGTCATGTTTGCTGAAATTCTGGGTGAGGTTGTTTTCACGTAAAACCAAAGTTTTTTTAAGATTACGGCTTTAATATGCAATTTAGAGCAAAACTTTATATAATAAAAGTTGTAGAGAATGTAAAATCCTACAAATTTTATTTGAAACATTTTTTTGTATAACGCTTAGTTTAGCGGTAATTAGCGATTTTCTGTTTTTTTCTCACGAAAACGTGTGAAAAATTGATTTATTTTAGATTTCGGCCTTAGTATGCATTTTACGACAAAAGTGTATATAATTAAATTTATAGAAAATTAAAAGATCTACAACTTTTATTTAGAGCATTTTTCTCTACAGAGCCTAGTTTAGAGAGAAGGAGTGATTTTCCGTATTTCTAAGCAAAACTGAGGTTGATTTTCATTTTGCGTCTTTCATTCATGATTAAAATTAGGTTATGTTTATTGAAGTTAATTTTATGTTTATTTCTTATGTTTTATTACTAATGTTAGGTTTACTGTTAATTATTTGCACTGGCAAGAAAAAGTTGTGTGAGTGTTTCACACCAGATTTTTCATAATAGTAAAGGGTGGAGCAGAAGAAACGTACGTTTTTCACCATCGAATGAGACTCCGGTTGTTTTAATGATAGGAAAAAGTTTTACAATATAGCCTACTCGTATAATATTTTTATTGCAGTTTTAAAATGTACATGAAGTAAAACCTCGTTTATTCGGCCCTTGTCGATCCGGATCTGATTTGTAGACATTTTTTATTTGTTGTTGTTTAGGTTGTGCCCAAAACGGGCAGGTGGAGTGTTATTTTAATTGAACTCTATCTGTTTGGTCTAGGGCTAAAAAAAATAGTTCTGTTTCTTATCACATAGTCAGCCACTTATATGACTGAACTATTTAAGAACAGAAGAGGAAGAGGTGTAAAAGACACTAGTCAGAGTTATCTCCTCTGAGAGTAATGAATTTCACTATGCAGCCAGACCCTGTGGTGAATGAAGTGAAGGTGTCATTTACAGGGTGGAAAGTGAGTGCTTTTCCGAGGGCCTGGCATGCTGATAAGCATATTCTTTCAACTTAGTGAGGAAGGCAATGGTAAACCACCTTACTCCTAGTTTTTACTTAGTAAAACCTCTAGAGGTTCAAACCAGCCTTTCGGCTGTTGACCTAAACAACAACGTTTAGGTCATCAGCCGGAAGGCAGTTTTGAACCTATAGAAATTTTACTAAGTAAGACGAGAAGTGAGGTGGGATACCATGCCTTCCTCACTGAATGGAAAAGTATGCTTATCAGCATGCCGAGCCCTCTGAAAAGCACATATTTCCAACTCTGCAAATGACACAATCACTTCATTCACCACAGGGTCGGGCTGTATAAAAATTCATTACTTTCAGTGGAGACAACTCTGATTAGTGTCTTTTACATCTCTACCTCTTCCGTAGTTAATTGATTCTGGCATTTAATTGGGTGACCATGTGATAAGAAACACAACTATTTATTTTAGCCCTGCAACTAACACATCGAGTGTAAATTATTTGACACTCTACCTGTATGTTATGAGCAGATTTTTTATTTAATGCTTACATACGTAGGTAATAATTTTTAACTATGATAGCAAGAATTTTTGCCCATAACTGATACTTCGAGTGCTAAATTATATTCACTTAATATGCTAGTTCCAAGGGCACAAAAGAAATGTTATATTTCTTATCACATGGTCAACCAATTATATGAATAAATCATTTAAGAACAGAAGAGGTAGAGGTGTAAAAGACACTAATCAGTGTTATCTCTTTTGAACTGCTAGTTCCAAGGGCACAAAAAAATGTTATATTTCTTATCACATGGTCAACCAATTATATGAATAAATCATTTAAGAACAGAAGAGGTAGAAGTGTAAAATACACTAATCAGTGTTATATTTTTTGAACTTTGATGGTTGGGGGTTAATTAACCATACTCTGTGAGTCTGTACAAGACTACATCTCATTAACACGTCATACATATCATCCTCATCTGATTGGGTCATGGGGTTGCTTATTGTTCTAAATTTAACAGATTGCAATTTACAAACATTAGAGAAAATAATTACAAGAAGATCCCGGCCAGTAACTTAACATACGGAAGAAAATTTTAATTTTTCTTAACAGTGACTTAATTTCTAAAATATTTCGAACCAATGATAAATAATAAATAAGTAAACTCACTTGTAATTCGGGAGGCCCTCCTTCATCCCGTATTAATAAAAGATGACTTTGACCATCCAATAGAATTTCTTTCTTGAACCGTCCACCTTCTGGGGATTCCTCTTGCATATAAGAACCAGTCAAGTACCGATGTACCAAAGCTGATTTCCCTGATGCAAGTGCTCCGACAATGCCCAGTCTTAAATCTGGTACGGAACGCGATAACGTCCATTCTTGGCTGTTCACGAACGAATCTGAAAATTGAAAAAAAAACCACAACTTAATAACACGTTAATGTAAAATCAAAAATATATTATTCATCTTTTTTGGGACTACATAAATTTTATGTCTACTATCGGTTTCATAACATAGAAACCCGAGTTTGAACCCTTGCGTCTCCAAAACTATGAGTCAGATTTCAACATACTTTACATCAAAATTTTGCTCGTTTTATTTTGCATTGACGCATGATAATCCTATATTTTAAATTTTGTTTAAAAATTGCCATATCGAAGTTGAAAGACAAAAGGACCCGATTTATTTGATACAGCAACAAATTTCATGCGTTCAGAGACGTGTAACTCGATAAATATTCGACCGAAAAGTTTGAAATTTTAACACAATATAGGCAATTCTATTCTTACAGCGTGTACGAAATTTCAAATTAATAAGTTATTTAAATTTTGATTTATTACCAATATTCTGAACCCTTGCTATCTCGGTAACCGCTCGATCGTTCGGCACAGGCAAACTATCGTTTTATTCAGCGTAAAAAACTTAGTACAGATATGTTAATAACATGAAATATCGATTGGCCAATGTTGTGGTAGAATTTTTAGAATTTTGAAAAATAGATAGGTAATGGCGGGGGGTGGGTGTTACTATCCATGTTGCTAGTTTGTGTACGTGACATCCTGTCGGACTGTCTACCTGAATTGACAGACTGCATTGACAATCAGGTAGACAGTCAGATTCAGGCAACATGGATAGTAACACCCACCCCCCGCATTACCGTGTCTATTTTTCAAAATTCTAAAAATTCTACCACAACATTGGCCTATCGATATTTCATGTTATTAACATATCTGTACTAAGTTTTTTACGCTGAATAAAACGATAGTTTGCCCGTGCCGAACGATCGAGCGGTTACAGAGATAGCAAGGGTTCAGTATATTGTTAATAAATCAAAATTTTAATAACTTATGAATTTGAATTTCGTACACGCTGTCTTTTCACGCTGTGAATTGTCTATATTGTGTTAAAATTTCAAACTTTTCGGTCAAATATTTATCGAATTACACGCCTCTAAACGCATGAAATTTGTTGCGGTATCAAAAAAACCGGATCTTTTTGTTTTCCAACCTCAATATGGCAATTTTTAAACATCACTAAAAATATAAAGCTATTATGGGTCAACGCAGAATAAAATGCGCTAAATTTTGATGTAAAGTATGTTAAAATCCAACTCATCGTTTTGGAGATGCTTTGGGTTCAAACTCGGGTGTCTATGATTACGAAACCGATAGTAGTTATCATTCAATTAATCAGTTTATTTGTGTACAATTGTACAGGTCATTTGTTCTAGCTAGAAGCTTTCCCTCCAACGCTGTGTGCCACTGAGCTGTTCTGTTTAGTGGTGGGGGAAGCACCTCCTAGTTGTAACAGTAGTATACAGTTAGAAAGTAAGGGAATGATCATTAAGTGAGAAGGAGACAACACTTGCCCCTTTGAAACTATCCCTACTCTACCTACTCGCCCTTCCCTTACAAGCTTCTTCCAAAAACAAACGTACTATAACTTCATCATCATGTATCGGTCTCAACCAATGAGGATTCATTTCTACCTGCACTTACAACCCAGTTTTAAATTGAACAGGACAGTCGTCCGCTTACTAGATACGCGAATAAACGCTATCTTGTTTTTAACGCTTTTCTATCCGGTCATATCCGCGATCGCAAAGGCTATACTGCTTAAAAACGGCAATAATAATAATAATAATATTCCGTTAAACAGTTTAACACGCCGCAATAAATTTACGCGCTGGAGACACTGCAGGAAACAAATCGCGCACATACAGTCCACTTCTTCAAGATCTTCGGCCGCATTGGCGCAGTTGGTAACGTGCTCGCCTCTCATCATGCGGTCTTGGGTTCGAATCCCATTCAGGCCCGGCATATTTTCATACGTTACAAAAAATCATTTCATCATTCACCGTCTGCATTAGCAGTAATTGCAGAACAGTCGGACGTTAAAAAAAAAAAAAAGATCTTCGGCAGCTCATCCCTCATCGATAAGCCACTGGTACCAGGTGGTAAGTCTAAGGACATCTAAAAGTAAGCGCACAGTGAACGCTGGTCGCTTACAAGCGAAAGCCTGGTAGTAGGAATACGCCATTATATTTTAATCGGACGTCTCACAGTAAACGCTGGTGGAGAAAGCTGCGCCACTGGTCATCTGCGCACATCAGTTCACTGGTTTGTTTTGCATAAACCTGCCTGCTGCTTGCTAGCAAGTTGCTAAATGTACTTGGTGTCCTATAATACGTATTCATAAATAATAACAACTAGTTAATTAATTGTAATAAGATAGGTTTATAAAAATCTGGTGTGAAACACTCACACAACTTTCTCTTGCCAATGCAAATAATTAATAATAAACCTAACATTAGTAATAAAACATAAGAAATAAACAAAAAACTAACCTCAACAAACATAACCTTATTTTAATCATGAGTGAATGATGCAAAATGAAAATCAACCTCAGTTTGGCTTAGAAATACGGAAAATCACTCTTTCTCTCTAAACTAGGCTCTGTAGAGAAAAATGCTTTAAATAAAAGTTGTAGATCTTTTAATTTTCTATAAATTTAATTATATACACTTTTGTCGTAAAATGCATATTAAGGCCGAAATCTTTAAAAAATCAATTTTTCACACATTTTCGTGAGAAAAAAAAACAGAAAATCGCAAATTACCGCTAAACTAAGCGTTATACAAAAAAATGTTGGAAATAAAAGTTGTAGAATTTTCAATTCTCTACAACTTTTATTATATAAAGTTTTGCGCTTAAATGCATATTAAAGCTGTAATCTTAAAAAAACAACGTTTTTACGTGAAAAACGCCCCACCCAGAATTTCAGCAAACATGACGCCTACCCTATCTCGTAGAGAATAAAAAATTGAGTAAACCCGGCGATTTTAAAAAAAATCGTAGGACCAGTTTTTGAGAAAATCGCAAAAAAGTGAAAAATTACACGAATAAACTACCACTTCCGGTTGACCGATTTTGATGAAAATGTTCGTGTCGAGTCCGGTAGTGGTATGTAACTTAAGTTTCAAGTTTCAAGCTCGTACGATGTTCCGTTCTTGAGATATTCTGTTCACACACACACACACACACGCACACACACACACACACACACGCGCGCGCGCGCGCGCGCGCACACACACACACACACACTCACAGACCGATCGCTAAAAACATGTTTTTTGGGTTCAGGGGGTCTGAAAACGTATAGATCCGGTGAAAACTCGATTTCGAAAAATCGACATGAAAACAATACTTTCCTTCCTATATATTTATATAGGCAAGAGAAAGTAAAAATAACTTAAAAGATTATAACTGTCCAAACAATTCTTTATATTATTGAATGAATATCGGTTGTCAAAATGTTCAAATACGTATTTCAAAGTAATCACAAATCTTGTAAAGAATAAAAAAACTTAGTACTTGACGCGATTTTAAAAAGAAATCGTAAGATCCGTTTTTGAGAAAATCACAAAAAGTGAAAAAATGACACGAATAAACTACTTCCGTTTGACCGATTTTGATGAAAATGTTGGTGTCGGGTCCGTGTAAAGAGTGAATGAATGAATAAATGAAATGATATTTAATATCGATTAATATGAACAAATAAAATTGACCCTTTACATTTAAATTGAAAAAATAGTACTAATTGATTGAATTTATTGATGACACTATTTTACACTTTTAATTAATCTAATGAATTTAATTTAATAAATAATTCCAAATTGTTATTATGAAATCTTTAAGTCTATTTAATAGTATTTACTGTTATTTACTGAGCTCAGTTATTAAAAATGAAACGAATATAATTACGAATTTCCTTGCAGTCCTCTTGTTCCTCCTTGTCCATCCATCGATCGGAAATCAAATGGGGCATCGATGCATTGTTGCACTTGGTTTTATAGTTTTTAACAAATTTTTTAAAATTTTATCTGCATCTTCTAAAATAATCAAAATTGTTTCAGTTGGTTCCATAATTTAATTAAATCTTGATATTCTTGTAATTTCTTTTAAATCTTTTCTAACTTGTTCAAAATTTTAATTTAAAATTATACTATCTTTTGTTTTCTTGTATCAAGTTTAGATATTTGGCTTCTGGATTATTATTTAAAATTAAATATTTTCTTCTTATAATTTATCTGGATTTAGTTAGTTTTGATTCAGAATAATTTAAATTTTATTAGAAATTATTTATATTTGATTATTATTTGAAATTATTTCTTTTTATTAAAATCCAACAATTGAATATTAACTACGATGTTATGTAGAATAGACTGCTATTCTACATCCGGTAGTAGCATCAACTTCGGTTTCAAGTTCGTACGATGCTCGTTCTTGAGATATTCTGTTCACACACACACAGAAAAAGGGGGAGAGAGAGAGAGAGAGAGAGACCAATCGCTATAATTGTTTATTGAGTTCAGGGGGTCTAAAAACCGAGTAGATCCGGTGAAAACTCGATTTCGAAAAATCGACATGAAAACAACACTTACTTTCCTTCCTATATATTCATAAAGGCAAGAGAAAGTAAAAATCGGGAAAATAAATTATACTTATAATTTAATAATAACATAAGCGTAAACGTACAGAAATATAACTTAACCTCACACTACATATTATAATCGAATTTGACACAGACAGTATTATAACAACAGACGGTACAATAAACCGCACAATAGCGTGCTGTGCCATGCTGCGGCTGTATTACTGTATTAAAACTTATAAATAATAAAAATACACCGATTTATAATAGACTTTAAGTTTAAACGGTACTTAAGTATTAAAATTTGGTTACAATAATACAAAATTTAAACAATACAATACACTAAATATAGAAAATGCATTTAACTTTGCTACAGTTATACTAAAACTAAAGTTATAATATAATAATATTATACGTTTTATTTATTGCAGAAAATATAAAATGTAATTGTTTCCCGGTGTTATAGTACGAAATATATTGCAATATTTATTCTACTTTAAAACTTATCGTATAAAATAAATATAACCGTATGACAATGTCAGTAAAGATAATGTGGTACGTCAGATATACAGGATGATTCAAAACTATACGGTAATCTCTTGGGATCTCTTCTATAGCTAAAAATCTGGTGTCAAACACTCACACAACTTTCTCTTGCCAATGCAAATAATGACCAATATAACCTGACAATAGTAATAAAACATGATATAAACAAAACACTAACCTCAATAAACATAACCTTATTTTAATCATGAGTGAAAGACGGAAAATGAAAATCGACCTGTTTGGCTTAAAAATAAGAAAAACCACTCTTTCAAGCTAAACTAGGCACAGTACAGAAAAATGGTCTAAATAAAAGTTGCAGATCTTTTAATTTTCCATATATTTGATTATTTACGTTTTTATTATAAAATGGATACTAAGGCCGAAATTTTTTAAAAATCGATTTTTCATACGTTTTCGTGAGAAAAAACAGAAAATCGCTAATTACCGCTAAACTAAGCGTTATACAAAAAAATGTTTGAAATAAAAGTTGTAGCATTTTAAATTCTCTACATTTTTTATTATATAAATTTTTGCGCTAAAATACATATTAAAGCCGTAATCTTTAAAAAAACACTTTTTTTACGTAAAAACACTCACCAAGAATTTCAGCAAACATGGCGCCTACCCTATCTTGCAGAGAATAAAAAATTAAGTACATAAGGCAATTTTTAAAAAAATCGTAGGACCAGTTTTTGAGAAAATCGCAAATAAGTGAAAAATTATACGAATAAACTACTACATCCGGTTAACCGATTTTGATGAAAATGTGCGTGTCGGGTCCGGTAGTGATATGTAACTTAAGTTTCAAGTTCGTAGGTTCTTCCCTTCTTGAGATATTCTGTTCACACACACACACACACAGACCAATCGCTAAAAACATGTTTTTTGGGTTCAGGGGGTCTAAAAACGTATAGATCCGGTGAAAACTCGATTTCTTAAAATCGACATGAAAACAATACTTTCCTTCCTATATATTCATATAGGCAAGAGAAAGTAAAAATGAATAATAGATATTGAAATTTCGGAGTAACAGCTGATTAATGATCAGCTGTTACTCCCAGCCTAAATATTAGTTAATATTTTATGCAGTTAAAAATGTGCGTTTTATTTGCGTCTGTTTTGATTTTAAAGAAAGCGAAATTTCAATATCTATTATTCATTTTTTCCTGAGTGATTCACATGAATCTTTTCAGAATTAAATTTTTTACAAATTTATTTAAGAAAAAATACACCTTTATTTACCATTTATGGAAGTAATCTTACGTTGAACACAAAAATGTGTTATTTCTTTGCACCAATTCTTGTGTTTTATGTAAGATATCTCAGAAAGTATTGCATTTACAGCTCTGGAACCAATTTTATTCAATTTTTCACATTAAAAAACATAAGAAACAATCGTATTTGTATCTTTGTAACTACGTTTAACATTTTTATAGTACGGCCTTACTTCACCGACGGTACAGAGTTCTAGGTGAAATTTTTTTCTAGCCGTAACTCGCTAACTAAGCGTTTTCAGGCATATGTTTATATGAACTTTTTTTTCTTGTTTTTAGCTATAGAATGAGATCCCAAGAGATTGCCGTATAGTTTTGAATCACCCTGTATATTACAGGAACCATTTTTAAATAAGATAAAAAAGTTTGTAAGAGTACATTATAATACATCTCAATAAAATATAAAATACTTACTTTACCGTAAAAATATCAATTAAGGGAAGGCCGTAATGAAAATTTAAAAAAAATCTGGTGTGAAACACTCACACAACTTTCTCTTGCCAATGCAAATAATTTAAACAATATAACCTAACATTAGTAATAAAAAATTAGAAATAAACAAAAAACTAACCTCAGAAAACATAACCTTATTTTAATCATGAGTAAAAGACGCAAAATTATAATTAACCTCAGAGTTTGACTTAAAAATACGGAAAATCACTTTTTCACGCTAAACTAGGCTCTAAAAGAGAAAAATGCTCTAAATAAAAGTTGTAGATCTTTTAATTTCCTATAAATTTGATTATATACACTTTTGTCGTAAAATGCATACTAAGGCCGAAATCTTAAAAAATCGATTTTTCACACGTTTTCGTGACAAAAAAAACAGAAAATCGCTAATTACCGCTAAACAAAGCGTTATACAAACAAATGTTTGAATGAAAGTTGTAGGGTTTAAAATTTTCAACATTTTTTTTAATAAATAAATTTTTGCGCTAAAATGCATATTAAAGCCGCAATCTTAAAAAAACTATTTTTTTACGCAATAACAGCCTCACCAAGAATTTCAGCAAACATGGTGCCTACCGTACCTTGTAGAGCATAAAAAATTTAGTAAACGTGGCGATTTTAACAAAAATAGTAGGACTAGTTTTTGAGAAAATCGCAAAAAAGTGAAAAATACACAAATAAACTACTACTTTTTTTTTTGTTTAACGTCCGACTGTTCTGCAGTTACTGCTAATGCAGACGGTGAAGGATGAAATGATTTTTTGTAACGTATGAAAATATGCCGTGCCTTAATGGGATTCGAACCCAAGACCGCATGATGAGAGGCGAGCACGTTACCAACTGCGCCAATGCAGCCGGCTAACTACTAACTACTACTTCTTTTTTTTTTTTTTTTTTTTTTTTTGGTTTAACGTCCGACTGTTTTGCAATTACTGCTAATGCAGACGGTGAAGGGTGAAATGATATTTTGTAACGTATGAAAAAATGCCATGCCTGAATGGGATTCGAACCCAAGACCGCATGATGAGAGGCGAGCACGTTACCAACTGCGCCAATGCGGCCGGCAAACTACTACTACTTCTGGTTGACCGATTTTGATGAAAATGTTCGAGTCGGGTCCGGTAGTGGTGTCTAACTTAAGTTTCAAGTTCGTACCAGGTTCCGTTCTTGACATATTATGCTCTCTCGCTCTCTCTCACACACACATACGCACACCCACAAACACAGACCAATCGCTAAAATCATGTTTTTTGGGTTCAGAAGGTCTGAAAACGTGTAGATCCGGAGGAAACTCGATTTCGAAAAATCGACATGAAAACAATACTCTCCTTCCTGTTGTTGTTGTTTAGGTCAACAGCCAAAAGGCTGGTTTGAACCTGTAGAGGTTTTACTAGGTAAAACGAGGAGTGAGGTGGTTTACCATTGCCTTCTCCACTGAGTGGAAAAGTACGCTTAACAGCATGCCGGGCCCTCTGAAAAGCACATATTTTCCACTCTGCAAATGACACCTTCACTTCATTCACCACAGGGTCTGGCTGTATAGTGAAATTCATTACTTTCAGAGGCGATAACTCTGATTAGTGTCTTTTACACCTCTACCTCTTCTGTTCTTAAACGATTCAGTCATTTACGTGGCTGACCATGTGATAAGAAACAGAACTATTTATTTTAGCCCTGCAACAAACAGATTGAGTGTAAATAATTTGACACTCCACCTGTCTGTTATGGGCAGCTCTCCTTCCTATATATTCATATAGACATGAGAAAGTAAAACCCATGAAATTTAAAATAATTCAATTAACAATGGTTAGTGCATAAACTAACACAGTAGTAGGCTACATAAATCGAGAACTACAAATATTTTTCTTTTTTTTAAATGATTAAAGTATGTACTTCCTCGAGAAATACGCGCAGATACTATCCCATGAACCGGACACTGTAATCAAAATCGAATTAAAATGCTTTCCTTCAACAGTAACCATTCTCCAACATAACTAAGCTTATCTCTGAACAATCTCACTGCCAACTCATCATCCGTATTACGGTAATGACCTGTGTCGACAAAACGTGACGGTTAAAAAAAATGAACAATTTGTTTAACTTTTCCTTATTTTTTAACTGAAGTTTATTTCACATTCGAGAGTTCATTACTTTAGAAATATCCGGTAAATAACCTAGTTACTTTGTTTATACTGAATTCATAATTTCTGCTAACGTAGAAGTTTATAAATTAATTGATTGCTCAACATTTCAAAAGAAATACAGGTTTCATTAGTTTTTATATTACCCAATTACTAATGAACTACCTGTACTTCTTTCTTACAATACATCGAAAACTACAATCGATTCCTATACAGAATGTTGTTGTTTCGGTCCCCAGTCGATAGGTGAAAATTACTTATACGTCGATAGTTAAATGATAAAAGATTTAATAAATAACTTTCAATTTGAGTGTAGTTGTGTGCAATTTTTGTCGTATTAATTTACTTTTTTCTGTTAATAATCTGAACGTAATGATTGTATTTATTTGTTAATGTGGTTTCGTAAGTGAATTAATTATGTAGTAAGTAAAAGTTTAGTGTGTCTTAAAAAAACAAAACTTAAATTTTAAGAAACATAAAATATTCTATTGTTGCGAATAACCTATAAGTTTTTCGGTCGCTGTTATGGAAACAGCTGATCAAGTTAGCAACAGTCCCGTGTCGCAAGGAGCCGACCGTATGACATGTGACGTCACCATAAGTAGCTCGCCTTCAAATAAACGACCATCGCCTACTCCAATTCTACCTCGGGATCCAAGGAAATTTTCTAAATATAATGATAGCGGTAATACTACAACTAAAGGTAATCGAACATTTGCTACCAATTCAAATACCTCAACTGATACTTTTAAAAATCCTTTTCTTTCTGAAAATCGATTTTCTGTCCTACAGCAAGATGTAAGCGGGAATAATTTGAAAGCGGTTGCAGAACCGAAACCACCTCCAATACATGTATCAGATGTAAAAAATTATAGTGAGCTTGTATCGACAATAGAAACCTTAGCTGCTGGAGTAGGGTTTAAGTGCAAATCCTCTAACAATGGGGTAACTATTCTGCCCAGCAGTTCAGCGTTGTACCGGTCACTAGTTAGCAACCTGAAAACATCGGGTGTGCAATTTCACACTTATCAACTGTTGGAAGACAAGCCTCACAGGGTGGTTTTACGTGGATTACACTACTCCACACCAGTAACAAGTATTAAAGATGAACTTACCGAATTAGGGTTTCAAGTGATCAATGTGGTGAATGTGTTATCTAAGGGTAAAGTTCCACTTCCTCTATTTTTTATTGACCTACATTCCAAAAGTGATATACGAGGGGGTACCCAAAAGTATCCGGAATAGCTCTGCTGTGGGTGGAGCTTGTGCAGTACAAATTCCCGCCACTAGGCTGCTTGTAGCGCTACTCATTGCCAGTTCAATGCCATTTTGTTCGTTGATCTAGCTTGTTCTGTTCTCGTGCAGCGATTGTTCTCGCTAGTGCTGTTTTGTGCTCGTGTCGATTTTCATGATGGCAAGTTTTAATGAACAACGTGCGGCTGTGAAATTTTGCTTCTTGCTCGGTAAAAACGCCGCGGAAACAGTTGTAATGTTGAACACAGCTTACAAAGACGACGCTATTGGAAAAACCCAAGTGTACGAGTGGTTTTTGCGCTTTAAAAATGGCGACATGTCGATTGAGAACAAACCTCGTTCTGGACGACCGTCGACTTCCCGAACAGATGAAAATGTTGTGAAAGTGAAAGAAATTGTACGAACAGACCGACGACAGACCATTGACCAAATATCACAGGTTAGTGGGTTATCTTGGAGCTCAGTCCAACGCATTTTAACAGAAGACTTGACAATGAAAAGAGTCGCTGCCAAGTTTGTGCCTCGGGTTCTGACAGACACTCAAAACGAACGTCGAATTGAAACGTGTAGTGATTTGAAACAACAGCTTGAAACTGATCCAGATTTCATGTCAAAGATCATTACGGGTGACGAGTCTTGGTGCTATGGGTACGACCCAGAAACCAAACAACAATCCAGTCAATGGAAGACTTCATTATCACCCCGACCAAAAAAAAGTCGTCAAGTCAGATCGAACATCAAAACAATGCTGATTTGTTTTTTTGATGTGAGGGGAATTGTCCATTCAGAGTTCGTTCCACCAGGCCAGACGGTAAATCAAGCTTTTTATCTTGAAGTGTTAAGAAGACTACGAAACAGCATTCGTCGTAAAAGACCTAATTTGTGGCAGACAGGGGACTGGTTTTTCCACCACGACAACGCGCCTGCACACACGGCAATCTCGGTTACCCAGTTTTTGGCGAAAAACGGCATGGTTTTGCTACCACACGCACCGTACTCATCCGATCTGGCTCCGTGTGATTTTTTCTTGTTCCAACGCATGAAAAGGGGCATGAAAGGTCTCCGATTTAACAACGTTGATGATGTCAAGAAAAAAACGACGGATGAGCTGGCAGCCATCACTGAAGAGGAGTACAAAAAATGTTTTGAACAGTGGAAGCACCGGTGGGACAAATGTATTAGTTGTAATGGAGAGTATTTTGAAGGGGATAAGGTTCTTTTGTAAAAAAATTAAAAATAAATAGTTTTAAAAAATAATTCCGGTTTCTTTTGGGTACTCCCTCGTAGAATCTATTTATAAAATTGATAACCTGTTACATTCCATAATTCGTGTTGAGGAGTTAAGGAAAAATAAAAATTTTGCACAATGCACGAGATGTCAACGATATAATCACACTAAGGCATACTGCAATCTTGAACCACGGTGTGTCAAATGTGCTGGACGGCACTTAACTCAAGATTGCAATAAAAGTGCCGATACTCCTGCGTTATGTGTATTATGTGGACAACAACATACAGCCAACTACCGTGGGTGTACTGTATATCAAGAACTGCAGAAACATCGTCGCAGTAATGGGCATATTGAAGTATCCAACAAGAAGTCCGAGTTACCAAGGCGGCCACCACCTCCTGTTACTGATGGTAATTTTCCGTCTCTGGCCCAAAAGGTTCAAACAGTTACTTCACGGCCAACTACTGAACCACTGAAAGAAAATGTTTCTGGTTTCGAACTTTACAATCACCATAATTTATCTGTACATAACAACACCAGTAGTTTATATGAAGCTAGTAATGTAAATAATTGTAGTTGTAGTGATAGTAATCATAATGATACCATAAATTGTAATCGTCAGCGTAATCATAATCATAACCGCAATCACATTCAGAATCAATATCACCAAAATCATAGTGACACTTATTCATCATATGCGTCAAAGACTAGAGGAGTTACCAACTCAGTGGGTGACACAAACAATCTTTCAGAGATTATTTCAAATTTTCTTGTTGACATTAAAAATATAGTCATCCCATTGATGTCCTTACTCACACAGTTAACACAAGCCTTACTCGTGAAAATTGAATATTAACCAAACCAGCTTTCAGTCCTTGCTCATCCTTTCATGGAACGCCAATGGCGTACTACAACATATCAATGAATTGGATATGATAATAAATACCAGGCGGATTGACATTTTACTTTTGTGTGAAACCCATCTAACTAGTAGGAACAAATTTTACTTATCTAATTACATTATTTACTGAAGTGATCACCCGGACGGCACGGCACACGGAGGCACTGCAGTCGCTGTACGCAGGAATCTGAAACATCATCTTCTCCCGACCCAATCTGATCATCACCTCCAAGCAACATCGATTTCTCTTGATCTGTTCCCTACTCCCTTAACTATTGCTTTGGTTTACTGTCCCCCTAGATTTCCTGTAACATCTGACGTTTTTTCTAGATTTTTCACCTCTCTCGGTCCCAGATTTATTGCCGGCGGAGACTTTAACTCCAAGCATCCTCAGTGGGGGTCGCGATTAAGCAATCCCAAAGGTCGTAACTTATTCAATTGCATACACACCAATAATTTCACTTTTATATCACCTCCGGGGTTCACTTACTGGCCAACATCTCTAACCAAACAACCTGATCTTCTTGACTTTTTCATTACCCATAACCTTAATGCTTATACATATATTGACTTTATTGACGAAATTTCTTCTGACCACTCTTGCCTTCTTCTTACATTAAGTGCCTCTCCAATTTGTGTATTACCACCTCCTTCCTTAACTCGCGGAATCCCTGACTGGGACAAATTTAGGCATCTCGTTAACGGTATTTCCTTACAAATTCCACTAAAAACTGGTGACGACGTGGAACTTGCAGTTGAATATTTTAATACTACAGTCCAGCAGGCTGCATGGAATTCTTGTACGCGGAATCCATGTTTTGTCAATCGTAACAAGCACACTTATCCGTCATATATACGACTCCTTATAGGTCAGAAAAGGAGAGCTAGGAAAAGTTGGCAGCTTTCCCGGCGTCCTGCTGACAAAGCTGTATATAACAGACTCAATAATGAACTAAAACGTTTAATCAAAGATTTTAAGGCTCATGTTTTTGAAAATTTTACTGCAACCTTGAATACTGATGACCATTCTCTCTGGTTTAAAGCTAAACAACTTTTAAAATACCACACACCATATCCTCCTCTTCGAAAGGAGGATGGTAATTGGGCAGTATCTGGCACTGAAAAAGCCGCAGCATTCGCCCGACACCTTTCTAATGTGTTTGTTCCACACCCCGAAGTAATTGACCCGCAGCACGTTCTTCAAGTTCAAAATACATTGTTACAGCCCTTGCCACTTACTTTGCCACCACAGCACTTTAAGCCCAATGAGGTTTGGTCCTTCATTAATAAGCTTCCCAAACGAAAATCTCCTGGGTATGATCTAATAACGGCTGAGGTTTTACAGCGGCTTCCAAAAAAGGGTATTGTATTCTTAACGTATATATTCAACGCTATTCTCAGGACAACCAAATTCCCTATTCAGTGGAAATTTTCATTAGTAAAAATGATTCCAAAAGAGGGGAAACCGCCTCAGAATACTTCGTCTTATCGCCCGATCAGCCTTCTTCCTTTATGCTCTAAACTATTTGAAAAACTTCTCCTCAGTAGAATGATTCCCTACATGGAAGAATTCGATGTTATTCCATCTCACCAGTTTGGTTTCAGAGCTAACCATTCTACTATTCACCAGCTGCATCGGGTTACTGATTATCTAGCTAGCGCTTTGGAACAAAAACGGTATGCTTCAGGCGTTTTCTTTGATGTTTCCCAAGCCTTCGACCGCGTTTGGCGAGACGGACTATTATATAAACTCCGGTTTCTTCCATTCACCTACTATCTTATCATTAAATCCTTTCTTAGTGAACGCTTTTTTGCTGTTGTTCAAGGTCAGACACAATCAGATTCCTTTGATTCTCTTGCAGGGGTTCCCCAAGGTTCAGTCTTGTCTCCACATCTTTTTAGCGTTTATGTATCAGATGCCCCCACTACTCCTACAACTCTCACTGCCTACTTTGCTGACGACTTCCTGAGTTTATCTTCTGCAGACGCTCCAAATGATGTCACTCTTAATTTACAACACCATGTAACACAACTAGAATCTTGGTTTCAACAATGGCGTATCCAGATAAATGCTGCAAAAACTGTACAGACTACTTTCACCTTACGACGGCAGGACTGCCCTCCGATTGTCTTAAACGGCCATCCTCTTCCTCAGTCTCAAAAAGTACGCTATCTCGGTTTATAGGCCTACATGGATAGACGGCTCACGTGGAACACTCATGTAGATATTAAACGGAGAACTTTAGACGACAGACGAAAACGGTTTTACTTTTTACTTTCTAAACGCTCTAAATTACCACTGCATCTTAAACTTCTTATTTATAAAGCTTATCTCCGGCCTGTTTGGATGTATGCCTGCCAAATCTATGGAACTGCTAAGGCATCCGTAATTTCAAAAATCCAGCGATTTCAGTCAAAACTCTTACGACAAATTACAAATGCTCCATTTTACGTTACCAATGAATGTTTGCATAATGACCTCAATATTCCGTACGTGAACGACTTATTTCGTAAAATTTACACAAGATTCCGTATGAAATTATCACATCATAGCAACGAACTTGTACGCAACCTATACCTACCATACCTTCCCGGGAATCCCCGCAGACGTCTACACCGACGATGGAGTAGGGACATCATTTTGTAATAAGTAATTTCCGATAGTATACACTATTATCTAATCCGTCCACAGGACATTTCCAGTTGGAGCCCACTGTTGAGTGGTGATCTCCTCTAAGTCTTAAAGCGCATTTTATTTAATTTCTTAATCACCTCATTCACTCGTTGTTATTATATACAGTTGTGAATTTTCCTAATAAAGTAAAAAAAAAAAAAATGATAAAAAATTACTAATGGCAGCTTATCATGGCCTCATTCTATCTCATATCCGTTATGGTATCTTAGTATGGGGTAATTCTAGCATGGGTAATATGAATAGGGTTTTTAAAATTCAGAAGAAAACTATTAGGTGTATGGTGGGAGCTTATCAGCTAACCTCATCCACACCACTATTTAAGGAGCTTAAATTGCTTACAGTTCCCTCCCTCTACATTTTTGAGGTGATTAAGTATGGTAGGCAAAATAATTTTATGCAGAATTTCAATGTTCACAATCATAACACGAGAAACAGGAATGATTATTATGTGGCTAATCACTCCACAAAATTGTTTGAACAATAACCTACTTATGCAGGGAGAAAATTCATGAATAAATTACCCCAATTTTGAAATATTGTGAGGATTTGAATTCCTTTAAAAAAAATCTGAAAAATTAATTGATCGGTGAAACTTTTTATAGCGTACAAGAATTTCTTTCTTGATAGTAGTGATACATTGTGTGATTCTTATATGTATTTCAGGTGTTATATCTGACATGTCATGTCCTATACTCCTCCTGGAGCGCAAAAAAAGAAGAAAACAAAGGTTGGTTTGAACCTCTGTAGGCTTTACTAAGTAAAACTAGGAGTCAGGTGGTTTACCATACCTTCCTCACTTAGTAGAAAAGTATGCTTATCAGTATGTCAGGCCCTCAGAAAAGTGTATCCTTTCACCTTGCAAATTACAACTGTACTTTATTTACCACAGGGTCTGGCTGGGTTCACAATTATCGTACAGTTATTGGGTGACCATGTGATAAGAGACAGAACAATTTTTTTTGTATCCCTGAAACTAGCAGATCAGGTGCAAAAATTTACCATTCCGACAGCCTGTTTTGGCATCCAGTTACAACTAGCTAATGAACTACACTGGTTTTTTACAATACGGCCAAATTGGCAATATAAAGGGTGTTTTATGAAGGACGCAGGCCTGATTATAAGAAGATAGAAGTCATACATCGGTAAATTTTCTGTCCCAAAATCGGTATGTTGGCAACAGTGTACTCAAGGCCAACTACCTAAGACAGTTAAAATGTTGCAGTCAAGCATTAGTGTGGTGACAGCAGTCGTTTCGTTATATTGTGTCAGCAATGGTTTTTTCCAAGGAAGAACGCGTGTTTATTGTAGAGATTTACATAGCGAGAAATTCTCACACATGTGTGCAAGATAAGTTTCAGTTGAAATTTCCCCGTTCTGACGTTCCGAATAAATCGTCAATATTGCGTTTGATAAATGAATTCCGTAGAACTGGAAGTGTACTCGATGAGAAACCACCTCGCCACCCAACAAAGTTGGTACCCAACTTTGTTTATTGAATTTACTTCACCGGAAAACCAGCGAAAAACTCTTCAGACGAATTATTTCAAATGTTTATTGTTTATTACTTTAATAAAATTAATTTTTGCCCATAACAGGCAGGTGGAGATTTAAATTATTTGCACTCGATCTGTTAATTCCAGGGTAACAAAAAATAATTCTGTTTCTCATCACATGGTCACCCTATTATACAACTAAAGCATTTACGAACAGAAGAGGTAGAGGTGTAAAAGACACTGGTCAGAGTTATCTCCTCTGAGAATAATGAATTTCATTATACAGCCAGACCCGGTGGGGAATGAAATGAAAGTGTCATTTGAAGGGTGGGAAATATGTGCTTTTCAGAAGGTCTGACATGCTGATAAGCAAACTTTTCAATTTGGTGAGAAAGGCATAATGAACCACCTCACTCCTCATTTTACTTAGTAAAGCCAATACAGAGTCAAACCAACATGCCGGCTGATGACCTAAACAACAATTGAATAAGCTATTGCAGAAACAACACATGTGCTGAGAAATAAATTTTGGACACAATAAAAGAAACAGCACAGTCTTGCACCTTTGTTGTTTTTGGATATACATATTTTCTTTTTTAGTTTATTTAGTCATATCGACAGCTTGTTCATTAGGGACTACTGTGTGTTTTGGTATTGTAATAGTAGATTTGAACGTGTTAAAATTTCCAGACCCTAACTGGTAATCGATCCGAGACCTTTTGCTTTGCAGGCTAGCGCGCTAGTCACTATGCCATAGAGGTGGTTACATACACATTTTATTTCTGTAAATATATACTCTAACAGGCATTACACATAGTGTAATTTCTGAACTAAATATTATGTTTAATTAGTAGTATGTTACAAGTTGAGAAATGGATTTATAAACGAGACGGGAAATTGGTCAAAATGTTACTTGCGTTGTTTCAACAATGCCCAATTCAATTAATTTTTGTACTTTAATTACGTACAATGGAAATTTGGAGGCACATAGGGAAAGATGCAATAGCAGACCTAAAATTCTAGTTAGCGCATGCGCAGAATACTGTTAAATTCATCACAGTCATTTGCAGGATGGAAAATAGATGATTTTCAGAGAGCCTGGCATGCTGATAAGCATACTTTTCCATTGAGTGAGGAAGGCATGATAAACCACCTCACTCCTTGTTTTACTTACTAAATCCTCGGACCTATTCCGTTATTTCACATCACATCATGTGTAATCTTAAAGTCGTCTCTTGTAAACGCACCTTTACTATTATTACTGTACAGATGACTCCCACTCACTATAATTCTATTAATACACATCAGTTGGTTGTTTGCTTCTCACGTGTTCTGTTCAATGCATAATGAATCTTTTGGAATTGGCTCCTATTATTTCTACTAAGGAAAGAGCTATAAGTTTCCTTCAAGAGAAAGGAATATTGCATAATCCGGGCATTTGTTTAAATGGACACGAAATGATAGTGAACACCACTGGCCAGGATCGTTGGGTGTGTAATAAAGCAATCTGCAGAATTAGTAAACCTCTAAGAAGCGACAAATTTCTCGCTGATACGAAGTTGGATTATCGAACCATCATTCTCTTCATTTACAGTTACAGTTAAATAAAAAAGAAAACAACCAAAATAAAAGAAACAGGAAATAACTAGTCGAACAGTACAGAGCACGTGCTCGCTTGAACAGTAAAGGTGCATTTACACGATATTTAGATGATGTGAAATAACAGAATCGGCCTAAATCCTCTAGAGCAACGGTTCCCAAAGTGGGGGGCGCGCCCCCCAAGGGAGGCGTGAAGACACGTCAAGGGAGCGCCGGACTTCGAGATAGCTTTACCCTCCATAAAGGATCCGTTCACAGTGTCAACATAGACTTCCTGCCCGAATTACTTAAAAAACAAGTTTTATAAATAAAAAATGTTTCTGCTGCGAAAAACGATTTCGATAAAATTGACAAAACATCACTTTGGGTTAAGTATTACCAAGTTTACCCCAGCATATAACAGCAATGACAGGTGGAGTGTCAAATTATTTACACTCAATCTGTTAGTTGCAGGGCTAAAATAAATAGTTCTGTATCTTATCACATGGTCAGCCAATTAAATGACTGAATCATTTAAGAACAGAAGAGGTAGAGGTGTAAAAGACACTAATCAGAGTTATCTCCTTTGAAAGTAATGAATTTCATTGTACAGCCAGACCCTGTGGTGAATGAAGTGAAGGTGTCATTTACAGAGTGGAAAATATGTGCTTTTCAGAGGGCCAGGCATGCTGATAAGTGTACTTTTCCTCTCAGTGAGGAAGGCAATGGTAAACCACCTCACTCCTCGTTTTACTTAGTAAAACCTCTACAGGTTCAAACCAGCCTTTCGGCTGATGACCTAAACAACAACATAACAGCAAGCGGCAGTAATTGTAATTATCTTTATCAAGCACCTATCTGTGTGAAAAAGTGTTTTCAGCACTTGTTACAATAAAAACAAGGCATCGGTGCAATGTTGGTTTTATCAATGATTTACTTTGTGCACTTTCTAATAATCAACCTTTTTTTTAAAAAAAAAAATGCAAGGTCATCCATCCACTGATTTATTTTGTCTCTTGTTAAAATTAAATTGCAACTTCTAATGGTACAAAAAATAAAAAAATAAATGTATGGTTATTCAATGTAATACGTGATTTTTCATTGCCCAATAAAATTGTGTAAGGGGGCGTGAGAAGTTTTATTTTTGTCAAAAGGGGGCGTAAAAGACAGAAGTTTGGGAACCGCTGGTCTAGAGGTTCAAACCAACCTTTTGGCTGATGATCTAAACAACAACAATTAATTTTTGCACTTTTACTAGAGGGAATGGGAAGTCGGAGGCTCATAGCGAAAGATGCGTTAACATATCTTAAATTCTAGCTAGCGCACGCGCAGAATACTATTAATTACAGCGGAGACGTGGTGATAATGATAAATAAAAGGTGTACTCTTACAAAAGCAAATTTTACATCCGGCGGAATTATCGCTTGAGTGATGATAAATCGTAGATTTGATTCTGAACAGCAAGCACATTGGAGTCGGTTGCAACATACATTTCAACAGGACCCCTTGATAAAGTATGATATGTCCGTAGTACATCCGTCCAATGACACACACACACAAAACAAACAAATAAGTTTAGCCAGGTATAAATGGTTGGTTGGTATTTTAGGTACGATGTCCGTGTATTAGTAAAGCGATCACGTTCAACATCTTATCGTAGAAGCATTTCGAACAGAATCTATGGACGAGTCTGAAAGCTCACCTCCTCCCTGTCATCTAGCACAGCTTCACTTAATTCAATAATACTATCCATTCGATATAACTTCATTCATAATTCATTACACCTATTGTTCAATGGTTTTGAATATAAAAATGTCCCCCTTATATAATTCTACAACTTTAAAAAATAAAAAAAATCTGGTGTGAAACACTCACAAAACTTTCTCTTGCCAATGCAAATCATTAACAATAAACGTTAACATTAGTAATAAAACATTAGAAATAAACATAAAACTAACCTCAATAAACATAAACTAATTTTAATCATGAGTGAAAGACGCAAAATGAAAATCTACCTCAGTTTGGCTTAAAAATACGGAAAATCACTCTTTCACAATAAACTAGGCTCTGTAGAGAAAAATTCTCTAAATAAAAGTCGTAGATCTTTTAATTTCCTATAAAATTTATTGCATAGGCTACATTTTTGTCTTAAAATGCATACTAAGGCTGAAATCTTAAAAAAAAATTGATTTTTCACACGTTTTCGAGAGAAAAAACAGAAAATCGCTAATTACCGCTAAACTAAGCGTTATACAAAAAAATGTTATAAATAAAAGTTGTAGAATTTTAAATTCTCTACAACTTTAATTATATACATTTTTGCGGTAAAATGCACATTATAGCCGTAATCTTAAAAAAACAATTTTTTACGTGAAAACAGCCTCACCAAGAATTTCAGCAAACATGGCGTCTACCCTATCTTGTAGAGCATAAAAAATTTAGTAAACCAGGCGATTTTTAAAAAAAATCGTAGGACCCGTTTTTGAGAAAATCGCAAAAAAGTGAAAAATACACGAATAAACTACTACTTCTGGTTGACCGATTATGATGAAATTGTACTAGTCGAGTCCGGTAGTGGTGTCTAACTTAAGTTTCACGTTTCAAGTTCGTACGAGGTTCCATTCTTGAGATATTCTGTACACACACACACACACACACACACACACACACACACACACACACACACACCAATCTCTAAAAACATGTTTTTTGGGTTCAGGGGGTCTGAAAGCGTGTAGATCCGGTGAAAAACTCTATTTCAAAAAATCGACATGAAAACAATACTTTCCTTCCTATATATTCATATAGGCAAGAGAAAGTAAAAAAGTAAGGAGAAGCTTATCCTTAAGGATATAAAGTGCTTCCTTCCAAATAAAAAATGAAAGTGGATGATTTTTTATGCTCAAGCTTTACTTTCTAGTGGAAAAGGTTTCTATACAAAGTTTCTATGCAGAAATCTTTTTAAGAAAGATAACTACTGTTTGTGACGACGACGAAAAAAGTGAATAGCCTTTATAACCAGAATTTTTCTTTCTGAAATTTACAAATTTTAATTTTTATTACAGCAAAAAGCTGTTTTAAGTCACAAACGTAAACTACTGAAATAAATAAATGAATACTATTGTACAACACAATTTTCTTCTGGTCTAACAACGTATTTTACAAAAAAAAAGACGCAGGTTAGCATTTTTCTCTAATTCACTTCAAAAACACCTTAAATCAAAATTTTCAACTTTTTTTTTAAACAAGTGGCTTATCATTAAAAATACAAAAGTATAAAGTTAGAATTTTTGACTTATGGGCTTTCTGAAATGACCGATTCATTTATTCCACGTTTTCTTGGTTATTCTGATTTTCCCAATAATTAACAAATTAAACATTTGAAAGTTTTCAAGATAACAATAGCATAACATGGGTAAATAAAATTGTCAACTATGACATCATACACAAAAACGTACTATCCTATATGAATAATAATAACAATATTTTATATGCAAAGTACGAACACATCGATCAATATACAATATTTTATACAAGAATATTGAAAAACTATATTGTAACATCTTACAAAATACCTCTAAAAATACAATATCATTAAACAATACGTCGTAGAAATACAAGAATATTACTTTCAAAAAAAAAATCCTTTTGTTGGCAAAGCTTGGTAAACAAAAGTTATTATTTTTTTTAGCCTTGTAACACGTTTTATTAGAAACGTGAATAAATAACCTTGACATTGGAGGTTACGAGAAGAAAGAATTGAGAGAAAGAAAATTGTATTAGTTGTTATTATAAACAATCACCTGCAGGGCAATAAATTTATTTTAATATCAGTTGTTGTATATTGTTTATTATTTGTGTTGTGTGTGTTGGTACTATATTAATTATAATGCAAAGCGACGAGGATCGAATAATGGAGTATGATAGTGGAAGCAAGCGAGCTATTATTATAGTATTAGCTGTTAGTCATTAGAGTAACTTGCACACTGATATACCTCCTGATCATAATGCATTACGGAGAAAACAAACTAACTAACAGATAGTGTATAGTTAGCTAACTAACGGGTGATTCAAAAAGAGCACCGGTTTTTAAACGGCTGGTAAATTTTTGTTTATCAGTTGGCAACATTGTTAGACCTCATTTCTATTTCGGAGAACATTCCGATTGACGATTCAGTTGTAGTTTCTCTTGATCACAGTGTAGTACTCTCGCATTCTGTGTCTAACCATGGAGAAGTTTACTATTGCACAACGAGTGTTAATCGTCAAAACATTTTACCAGAGTGGAGAGAGTTATGCGGCTACTGTCAGGCGACTTCGCGGTACTCTAGGACGTAATGAAGCACCGAATGAATCAACAGTTCGCAGGCTCATGAAAAAGTTTTTTGAGACGGGTTCAACAGTCGACCTTAAAAGTTCTGGACGTCGTCGTTCTGGCCGAACTGAGCAGAACGTTGCGTTGGTTCGTGACAGTGTGGCTGTTAGCCCAGCAAAATCAATACGTCGCCGTTCTCAACAATTGGGTTTACGATGTTCGTTTGTACGGAGAATTCTTCGGTACGATCTCCAATATCACCCATATAAAATTCAGTTGCTGCACGAGAAACAATGTTGTTGCTCTGTGAACGGTTCCAGGATCGCATCATTTCTCGTAATTCCGACCATCAATGGCCACCAAGGTCGTGTGACTTGACGCCTTGTGACTTTCATCTTTGGGGTCATCTGAAGTCATTGGTGTATACCAATAAACCCCGAAACATCAATGACTTGAAGGAGGAAATTCGACGGGTTATCGGGCAAATGGAAGTCGAAACTTGTCGTGCGGTAATATCCAATTTCATGGACAGAGTTGATGCGTGCCAGCGCAGTAGAGGAGGACACATGCATGACATCATTTTTCTTACATGAAATCGGAAGGTAAGATGAACTTGTTGATGTATTTATTTTCAGTTTTTCAATAAAATAAATCTCTTAATTTGATATATCAAAACCGGCGCTTGTTTTGAATCACCCTATACTATAATCTTTTTGATAACTTATTAGTGCAACAATAGCCACATTCGCAGATGATACTGTCATTTTAGCAGCTTCAAAAAGTTGCATTGAAACTACTCAAAATTTACAACACCACGTGAACATTCTTGACACATGGTTTAATAATTGGCGTATAAAGGTGAATGCTACAAAAACAATGCAGAGTACTTTTACTCTCATGAAACAAAGATGTCCCGCTGTTTTCTTGCGCGGTCAACCGCTTCCACAAACCGATTCAATTCGATATCTCGGCCTGTACATTGACAGACGCTTGACCTGGAATAGACACGTTCAAATAAAACGGCAGACTCTGGATAACAGACGAAAACAACTATTTTCCTTTATATCGCGACGATCAAAACTTCCACTTCATTTAAAACTACAAGTATACAAATCTTTTCTGAAACCGATTTGGACTTATGGTGGCCAAATTTACGGCGCAGCAAAACATTCAACTCTACAACGAATTCAACGATTTCAATCCAAATTGCTTAGACAAATAACTGACGCACCCTTTTACGTTACTAATCACACGTTGCACAACGATTTACATGTTCCATACATTAACGACACATTTTATCACATCTATTCTCGGTTTAAACGCAAACTTGATTATCATAAAAATCATCTCATTAGAACGCTGGCATCCCCAAACTTACCCGGAAATCCGCAACGCAGACTGAAACGACGATGGAGTAGAGATATCATAGCGGAGATGTAAATTCTATCAATTTATTATCCAAGATTAATCCACAATCTTGTGTTCCATAGCAGCCATCTTGCTTACAACTGACGCAGTACGCGGCTGCGCAGCTGACGGCAACAATGCGGTGCTGGAGCGCTCTGGTGTCGTTATTTATAACTTTGTTATTTCCTCTTTCAAATGTAATTTACAGAATTAAAATATAACATGCAGTTTAGGAAATATAGCTGATTGAAATTGTTTCCATCTTATTGAATCACGCTGTATATATGTTTTGGGATGTCTTGGTCTGAATAACGGACAACACCCGTAACTCTAAACGAGAAATTTACCACTGGGTACCTCTACTTAATGTAAAATTCCCCACTGCCCGTTAAATATCATTAATTAATATTATAGCTTAGTTTACGGAAATATTGTAGCTCAATGTACAGCACCGTAATAAAAATTGAAGACAAACAAAAATATATAAAATTCTAATGCCTAGAGAGTTCTTTCAAGAATTACATGATACAAGAAAAGTTATAATTTCAATTTTAGGAGTATATTGAGTCAATAACACGCTTAATAATATTTATGTAGACAATTTCAAAGTGTTAAATAAATAGTGGGGCAAATACAATCACGATTTTCGCGAGACGAAACAACATAATCAACTAGCGGAACCAAGTAATGAACATCATCACGATTGCAAATCATCTAGACGATTCTTACACGAACTAATAAAATAAAAATCTTACTGTAACATTTTAGCCAGTTATCTAAAATCGGGTGTAAAAATGTTTTATTACGACTTTAGAAATTTTATTCTTAATAAAATGTTGCAACATACTTCGAGATTAGTTAAAAATCTGGTGTGAAACACTCACACAACTTTCTTATGCCAATGCAAATAATGAACAATATAACCTAATATTAGTAATAATACATTACAAATAAACAAAAAACATAACCTTATTTTAATGATGAGTGAAAGACGAAAAATGAAAATCGACCTCAGTTTGGCTTAAAAATACGGAAAATAACTCTTTCACGCTAAACTAGGCTCTGTGGAGAAAAATGCTCTAATTAAAAGTTGTAGATCTTTTAATTTCCTGTAAATCTGATTATATACACTTTTGTCGTAAAATGCATACTAAAGCCGAAATCTTAACAAAAACCGATTTTTCACACGTTTTTGTGAGAAAAAAACAGAAAATCGCTAATTACCGCTAAACAAAGCGTTATACAAACAAATGTTTGAATAAAAGTTGTGGGATTTTAAATTTTCAACACTTTTTATTAAATAAATTTTTGCGCTAAAATGCATATTAAAGCGGCAATCTTAAAAAAATTATTTTATTACGTGAAAACAGCTTCACCAAGAATTTTAGCAAACATGGTGCCTACCCTATATTGTAGAGCATAAAAAATTAAGTAAACGTGGCGATTTTAACAAAAATCGTAGGACCAGTTTTTGAGAAAATCGCAAAAAAGTGAAAAATGACACGAATGAACTACTACATCCGGTTGACCGATTTTGATAAAAATGCTCGTGTCGGGTAAGTTCGATGTTCCGTTCTTGAGATATTCTGTTCACACACACACACACACACACACACACACACACACACACACACACACACACACACAAACACACACACACACACACACACACACGCACGCACGCACGCACGCACGCATGCACCCACACCCACCAATCGCTAAAAACATGTTTTTTGGATTCAGGGGGTCTGAAAACGTGTAGATCCGGTGAAAACTCGATTTCTTAAAATCGACATGAAAACAATACTTTCCTTCCTATATATTCATATAGGCAAGAGAAAGTAAAAATGGTTAATGTAATAGGTTGTTTATTAGTAGTAACAATTTTAAAATTGTCATCGAGTAGTCATAAAGTAGTGAAGTAAATCGTTGAGTGCAATAAAATTATTTTAAACAATGCAAACGGAAAGAACTGTTATTTTCAAAGTTCTATGTAGGTACAGAATAAAAATAAATACATAAAAAGAGTGAAACCGATCGGGTTTGATACGGGTTTAAAACACAATGTTAACAATAGTTTAAGGGTAAAGGAAACAGATGACCACAACTTATTATTAACACAACAACAGCTGCCGGTGGTAGCTGTACCACGAACCATACCACAGTAATCGGGCGGTAATAGATGTCGTACATGCGTACCTCATAACACCTGGCAAAATGCTTACACACGTGGATACAGTTCCAAACCGAATTAACCAATGTTTTTACTTTCTCATGCCCCATATTAATACATAGAAAAGAAAAATATTGTTGTCACGTCGATTTTTCTAAATCACATTTCACCGGAAATACAAATTTTATGCCCCCCATGAACCTAAAAAAACATAATTTTAGCTATTTTTAGTGTGTTGTTTAGGTCAACAGCCGAAAGGCTGGTTTGAACCTATAGAGGTTTTACTAAGTAAAACGAGGAGTGAGGTGGTTTACAATTGCCTTCCTCACTGAATGGAAAAGTACAGTTATCAGCATGCCGGGCCCTCTGAAAAGCACATATTTTCCACACTGCAAATGTCACCTTCACTTCATTCACCACAGGGTCTGGCTGTATAATGAAATTCATTACTTTCAGAGGATATAACTCTGATTAGTGTCTTTTACACCTCTACCTCTTCTGTTCTTAAATGATTCAGTCATTTAATTGGCTGACCATGTGATAAGAAACAGAACTATTTATTTTAGCCCTGCAACGTACAGATTGAGTGTAAATAATTTGACTTTCCACCTGTCTGTTATGGGCAGATTTTTAGTGATAAGCATATTTTGGACTACAAAAACGTAAGTTATTTCTCTTATCACGTGGTCAGCTAATGTTCCTTATGTTTCTTATCAGATGGTTATATGACTGAACCTTTCAAAACAGAAAAGGTAGAGGTGTAAAGTACACTAGTTACAGTTATCTCCTCTGAGAGTAATGAATTTCATTATACAGCCAGACGCTGTCGTAAATAAAGTGAAGGTGTCATTTGCAGAGTCGAAACTATAGTACAGAGTGTCAAAAATAAACAGTTTCGATAGTTATAGAAAATTTATTTTTGAAAAGTTTAAGGCAATTACATGATTGTATAGAAGAATTCATTAAATTTTTATTGAAAATATTTACAGATCTTCAATGTGTGCACCATTTTTTACACGACAGTAGATTATCAACACGGTAGTCGAATCTTCCCACACACAATTAAGCATATGACGGTCAACTGTGGCAAGAAAATTTTCGATACGTTGTTTTAGATCATCGATATCTACAGGAAGCGGTGGTACAAAAACTTTGTCTTTTATATAACCCCATAAGAAAAAGTCGCAGGTCGTTAAGTCTGGACTACGAGACGGCCACGGCGTAAACACAATGTTTTTCTCACTTGCACGGCCGATCCATCGTCTAGGAAGACGTTCATCAAGATAATTTCTGACCTGTAAGTGCCAGAGAGGCGGAGCTCCATCTAGTACAAAAATGAAGTTATCACTATCTTCCTGGAGTTGAGGCATTAACCATTCGTTTAACATGTCCAGATAAATTACTCCGGTTACTGACACTTTGTGAAAGAAGAACGGCCCGTAAACGTTTTCACGAGATAATGCAGAAAAGACATTTTACTTTAGGAGAACCGCGTGCATGCTGTAAAGTTATTTTTGGGTTTTCTGTGCCCCATATTCTAATATTATATCTATTAACTTTTCCACTAATGTGAAAATTACATTCATCATTGAAAATTAGGTGATTAAAGAATGCGTCGTCATTTTCAACACAATGTAGCATCTCCAGATAAAAAATTTTACGTACAAGTTTATCACTGGTATTTAAACTTTGTACTTACTGCAATTTTTAAGGTGTCATTTTCAAACGTTTCCGCAGAATTTTCCACACAGTCGGTTGAGGAATTTGCAATTCTAAACTTGCTGCTCTACTTGATTTTCCTGGACTTCGTACACAAACATCACGAACACTATCAATTTGTTCTTCTGTAACAGAAGGTCTTCCACTACTCTTCCTTTTACACAGCCATCCACTGTTTTCAAAATGTTTATACCAGTCATAGATTGATTGCCTTGTTGGTGGTAGTTAACAGTATCTTGTTCTGAAATGACATTGCACAACCGTAACCGAGTTTGGTTTGGCTAATTCAAGAACACAATAAGTTTTCTCCACTTGAGTAGCGGCCATTTTTGCTAGACTGATCGTTGTAACACCAGCCAACAACAAAATTCTAGCAACAGTTGTACCAACATAAACTTTAAAAACTTCCCTACAAACCTATATCATTTACTAGCCTATATTAAAATACACCAGTTTGATGTATAAGAAGCTGTCGAAGTGTCTATTTCATTTATAATCACCCTGTACAAAAACTACAACTTTTATAGTCGGGCTTACAGAAGTTTAAAACTGTTGTTACATTTTATTACCCAATTTTTTTTCAAAATCAACAATAAGTATTAAAATATAGCATGATTGTCATACCTAAATTTGTACAATTGGCAAAGTAGAACTACGTAAAAAATTGGCCGGACCGTGACGTCTCATAAAAATTTTAAACGTAGTACATTGATCAAATATAGCTAATGACCGCTGAACTAGTTTCTTGGTACACCGAAACGACAAAATAAGTTGATACTCTCTTATAAATTAATTATAAACTGCGGGGAATATTTAAAAAAAATAGAATTATTCGGGATACAATATAGAGAAATTTTGGAAAATTTAACTTACTTAACCAATTAAAAAACCTTTCAAAAAAGAAACGAGTACAATACCGACATGAAAAACTGTCAGAAAAATACAGATTTAATTTTAAAGTAACTACAATCACAGTATCATATTTCAATGAAAACAAAACGAAGAAAACCCGTAAGCTGCGGAGAAGCAAAACAAGTTTTAATAAAAATAATAATAATAATTCACTTAAATGAAAATATCATAAATATACCGTATCAAGAAAGCTGACATTGTTGAAAGGTGTTTTTTTAGATTAACATTTTTGACAGTTTTCCAATTTACACTCGACCTTCATTTGCTACAAACACAATACAATTTTATATCCTTCTGGAACATTGATCTCAATAATACATAAAAAAGGAAAAACAATGAAAAAGGTCAAACTTCAATATTGGAATACGAAAGAAAACTAAAACGATATTAAAAAATCTGGTGTGAAACACTCACACAACTTTCTCTTGCCAATTCAAATAATGACCAATATAAACTAACATTAGTAATAAACAAAAAACTAAACTCAAAAATACATAACCTTATTTTAATCATGGGTGAAAGACGCAAAATGAAAATCGATCTCAGTTTGCCTTAAAAATACGGAAAATTACTCTTTCACGCTAAACTAGGCTCTATAGAGAAAAATGCTCTAAAGAAAAGTTGTAGATCTTTTAATTTCCTATTAATTTCATTACATACACTTTTGTCATAAAATGCATACTAAGGCCGAAATCTTAAAACAATCGATTTTTCACACGTTTTCGTGAGAAAAAAACAGAAAATCGCTAATTACTGCTAAACTAAGCGTTATACAAAAACATTTTTGTAATAAAAGTTGTAGAATTTAAAATTTTCTACATTTTTTATTATATAAATTTTTGCGCTATAATAGGCTACATATTAAAGCCGTAACCTTAAAAAACACTTTTCTTATGTAAAAACAGCCTGACCAAGAATTACAGCAAACATGGCGCCTACCTTATCTTGTAGAGAATAGAAAATTGAGTAAACCAGGCGATTTTTAAGAAAATCGTAGAACCAGTTTTTGGGAACTTCGCAAAAAAGTGAAAAATTCCCCGAATAAACTACTACTTCCGGTGGACCGATTTTGATGAAAATGTTCGTATTGGGTCCGGTAGTGGTATTTAACTTAAGTTTCAAGTTCGTACGATGTTCCGTTCTTGAGATATTTTGTACACACACACACACACACACACACACACACACACACATACACACACACACACACAGACACACACACACACACACACCAATCGCTAAAAACATGATTTTTGGGTTCAGGGGGTCTGAAAACGTATAGATTCGGTGAAAACTCGATTTCGAAAAATCGACATGAAAACAATACTTTCCTTCCTATATATTCATATAGGCAAGAGAAAGTAAAAAAAAACAATGAAAAAGGTCAAACTTCAATATTAGAATACGAAAGAAAACCAAAACGATATTAAAAAAGACAAACTGTTACGCGTAAAGAATAATCAATGAGATGTTCAGAAAACAACATTAGTATCGAAAAAATATTAGAAATGGGAATACTGAAGGGCTCGTTATAAAAAACAACCCCAATAACGTAAACGTCTTATGTGGAACAATCACACGACTTTCATTACCCATGTAAATAATGAACCATAAATAATTTTAATCATGAATGAATGGCGCAAAATGAAAATCGAAATCTATTGAACGTAAAAAAATACAAAAAAATCACTAATTGACGCTAAACAAAGTTCTGTAAAAGAAAATGTTCTAAGTAGCCTATAATTAACCTTTAGGACAATTTTTATTTCGTGAAATGCATACTAAGTGTGTATTAGTAAAATAACCTATTTTTTTACCGGTTTTGATGAGAAAAATACAGAAAATCACTAACTGACGCTAAATTAAGCATTGCAGAAAAAAATTGAATCAAAGTTGTAGGTTTTATATTGTACAATTTTAATTATTAATAATTTTGCCCTAAAATTCATATGAAGACCGCACTCTTAAAAAAAACCCCAAATTTTACCACGTGAGGCCCCCCAGAATTTCAGCAGAAATTGCTTCTTTTTTTTTGTTTAACGTCCGACTGTTCTGCAATTACTGCTAATGCAGACGGTGAAGGATGAAATGATTTTTGTAACGTATGAAAATGCCGTGCCTGAACGGGATTCGAACCCAAGACCCGATGATGAGAGGTGAACACGTTACCAACTACGCCAATGCGGCCTATCTTACTACGCTTACCCTATCTTGTAGCGCAAAAAAATTAAAACTTCCCAAGTTTCAACTTTGTACGGTAGTCCGTTCTTCGCCGGCCGCATTGGCGTAGTTGGTAACGTGTTCGCATCCCGTTCAGGCACGGCATATTTTCATACGTTACAAAAAATCATTTCATCCTTCACCGTCTGCATTAGCAGTAATTGCAGAACATTCGGACGTTAAACCAAAAAAAAAGTCGGTTCTTCAAATATTATGTTCACAACTACCACCGGGTAGGTCTAGAAATAGTCGTCGCCAAAATCAGCTGTTTAACAGCTGATTTTCGGAGACGAAGGTTCCTGGTTCAAATCCTAGTAAAGGTAGTTACTTTTATACGGATTTGAATACTAGACAGTGGTCACCGGTGTAGTCTGATGGTTGGGGTTCAATTAACCATACTCTCTGTCTGTACAAGATTACACCTCATTTAAACGTCATGCACATCATCCTCATCTCATTGGGTCATGGGGTTGCTTATTGTTCTAAATTGAACAGATTGCAACGTACACAAATTAGGGATAAAAAATGAATAAATAATGTTCACAACAATCGCTAAAAACATGTTGTTTAGGTTCAGGGGGCGGAAAACTAGATTTGGAAAAATCGACAAGAAAACAATACTTTACTGCCCTATATAATTCAGAGCAAGAAAAAGAAATTAGTTTCAGTTGAAAATATTTTTTCCACCACCTAAACTGAAAAACATCAGAAAAGAATTATTTCAATTTCCATAAATTTAAACAAACGGAAATCGTGGCATATTTACTAGTCGATTCACCAGTCATTCTCGTACTTTCCAAGAAGCATTCCGACATTTGGCATGTACACGTTTTATTAGTTAACAAAATAGTATAAGTAAATTAAATAAACAATAAGCATATAATTAAATTCAAGTATTCAATTTAAAAAAAAAAATCTGGTGTGAAAAACTCACACAACTTTCTCTTGCCAGTGCAAATTATGAACAATAAAAGATTACAGATATTAATTTCTTAATTAGTAATAAAACATTATAAATAAACAAAAAACATAACCTTATTTTAATCATGAGTGAAAGACGCAAAATGAAAATCAACCTCAATTTGGCTTAACAATACAGAAAATCACTCTTTCACGCTAAACTAGGCTCTGTAGAGAAAAATGCTATGAATAAAAGTTGTAGATCTTTTAATTTTCTATAAATTTGGTTTTATACACCTTTGTCGTAAAATGAGTAGGCTACTAAGGCAGAAATGTTAAAAAAATCGATTTTTCACACGTTTTCGTGAGAAAAAAACAGAAAATCGCTAATTACCGCTAAACTAAGCGTTATACAAAAAAAATGTTGAAATAAAAGTTGTAGAAATTTAAATTTTCTACAACTTTTATTATATACATTTTTGCTCTAAATTGCATATTAAAGCCGTTTTCTTAAAAAAACTATGTTTTTACATGAAAACAGCCTCACCCAGAATTTCAGCAAATATGACGCCTACCCTATCTTGTAGAGAATAAAAAATTGAGTAAACCAGGCGATTTTAAAAAAAATCGTAGGACCAGTAACGTATACATCCGGTGAAAACTTCATTTCAAAAAATCGACATGAAAACAATACTTTCCTTCCTATATATTCATATAGGCAAGAGAAAGTAAAAACATAACCTTACTTTAATCATGAGTGAAAGATGCAAAATGAAAATCGACCTGTTTGGCTTAAAAATACGGAAAACCACTGTTTTACGCTAAACTAGGCTCTGTAGAGAAAAATGCTTTAAATAAAAGTTGTAGATGTTTTAATTTCCTGTAAACTTGATTATATACACCTTTGTCGTAAAATGCATACTAAGGCCGAAATCTTAAAAACATAGATTTTTCACACGTTTTCGTGAGAAAAAAACAGAAAATCGCTAATTACCGCTAAACAAAGCGTTATACAAACAAATGTTTGAATAAAAGTTGTAGGATTTTAAATTTTCTACATTTTTTTATTAAATAAATTTTTGCGCTAAAATGCATATTAAAGCAGCAATCTTAAAAAAACAATTTTTTTTACGTGAAAACAGCCTCTCCAAAAATTTCAGCAGAGATGGCGTCTACCCTATCTTGTAGAGCATATAAAATTTAGTAAACGTGGCGATTTAAAAAAAATCGTAGAACTAATTTTTGGGAATATCGCAAAAAAGTGAAAAGTTACACGGATAAACTACTACTTCCGGTTGACCGATTTCGATGAAAATGTTCGTGTCGGGTCCGGTAGTGGTATGTAACTTAAGTTTCAAGTTCGTACGATGTTCCGTTCTTGAGATTTTTTGTATGCATACACGGGCGCGCGCGCACACACACACCAATCGCTAAAAACATGTTTTTTGGGTTCAGGGGGTCTGAAAACGTATAGATCTGGTGAAGAGTATATTTGTTAAAATCGACATGAAAACAATACTTTCCTTCCTATATATTCATATAGGAAGAGAAAGTAATAAACACAATGCACTACGCGTACAAAAAGCGAAGAGAATAGATAAACGCCGCTAATTACATGTTATAAATTGCATAAGATTTTGATATCAATGTTTATCTTACATTTACTGGAATTATTAATAATACTACGATAAAAAAACAACATTCAGTTTCCTGTTTAAGATAAGTTAATACTTAATTGTTAATTAAATAACAGTTAGCCAAAAAATGAGTTTCCACATACCGTAACACCGGTAGTGTAAAAATTGTAATGCAACTAGAAGTTTTAATTCATTAATGTAAAATTTAATTAATCATGAAACATATTAATTCATATAATATAATTTAAGAACAGAATTTTATTCATTTACAGTTCCTTAAATTTTTCTATGCGCCTGTTACGGGCATTGTATACGAGGTGTGGCTATTAAATAACGAGACTAACTTTGTAAAAAATTGTATTTTTATTTTATACATAACCACTTATTGTCACCTTCAATATACACTTCTTCTCTATCCCTACAACGCTCCATGCGAATTTTCCATTGTTGGAAACAGTGCTGGAAGTCATCTTCCGTCAGCTTCTTCAGGACAAGTGCCGCTTTCTCTTTTACACCCTCCACAGACTCAAATCTTGTCCTTTTTAATGGAGATTTCACCTTAGGGAACAGGTAGAAGTCACATGGTGCAAGATCAGGTGAATTAGGTGGATGTTCTTACACTGAGATGCTGTACTTGGCTAGGAACCTCTTAACAGATAACGCGGAATGACCTGGCGCATTCTCTTGGTGCAAAACCCATGATTTGTCCTTCCACATTTCGGGGCGTTTTTCCTTACTCTTTGACGTAGTTTAGAAAGTACCTCAGGGTAGTAATATTGATTAATTGTTTGACCTTCAGGAACCCAGTGAAGGCACACAATCCCATGGATATCAAAAATAAAAAACAATCTTCATTGCTTTAAATTTTGACTTGCTCGTTCGAGCTTTTTTGGCTCTCGGTGAAGTTCGGCTCTTCCAGTTAATGCATTGGCGCTTCATTTCCGGATCGTACATAAAAAACCACGTTTCATCACATGTTATTATCTTCTACCTGTTCCCTAAGGTGAAATCTGCATTTAAAGGGACAAGATTTGAGTTTGTGGAAGCTGTAAAAGAAAAAGCGGCACGTGTCCTGAAGGAGCTGATACAAGATGACTTCCAGCACTGTTTCCAACAATAGAAAATTCGCATGGAGCGTTGTAGGGATAGAGAAGGAGTGTATATTGAAGGTGACAATAAATAATTATGTATAATATTTTTTACAACGTCAATATATATAAAATTTTTAACAACGTCTAAATAAATTTAATTAATAAACTTTTTTAAATAAAAAATAAAATTTTACAACGTAAGTCTCGTTATTTAATAGCCACACCTCGTATAGCACATTTGGCGGAGTACATCCAAGTATTTCTGAAGTTGTAAATATAGGGTGATTCAAAAAGAGCGCCGGTTTTGATATATCAAATTAAGAGATTTATTTTATTGAAAAACTGAAAATAAATACATCAACAAGTTCATCTTACCTTCCGATTTCATGTATGAAAAATGTCATGCATGTGTCCTCCTCTACTGCGCTGGCACGCATCAACTTTGTCCATGAAATTAGTTATTACTGCACGACAAGTTTCGACTTCCATTTGCCCGATAACCCGTCGAATTTCCTCCTTCAAGTCATTGATGTTTCGGGGTTTATTGGTATACACCAATGACTTCAGATGACCCCAAAGATGAAAATGATTTTGTTTGCGAAGGTGTCAGCATCCTGCCGTTTTCTCAGTACCCAGTCAACAAACTGTCGTCTCTTCTGGTGGTCTGCCACTTTCAAATGTTGCGTCAACTGAATTTTATACGGGTGATATTGGAGATCGTACCGAAGAATTCTCCGTACAGAAGAACATCGTAAACCCAATTGTTGAGAACGGCGACGTATTGATTTTGCTGGGCTAACAGCCACACTGTCACGAACCAACGCAACGTTCTGCTCAGTTCGGCCAGAACGACGACGTCCAGAACTTTTAAGGTCGACTGTTGAACCCGTCTCAAAAAACTTTTTCATGAGCCTGCGAACTGTTGATTCATTCGGTGCTTCATTACGTCCTAGAGTACCGCGAAGTCGCCTGACAGTAGCCGCATAACTCTCTCCACTCTGGTAAAATGTTTTGACGATTAACACTCGTTGTGCAATAGTAAACTTCTCCATGGTTAGACACAGAATGCGAGAGTACTACACTGCGAACAAGAGAAACTACAACTGAATCGTCAATCGGAATGTTCTCCGAAATAGAAATGAGGTCTAACAATGTTGCCAACCGATAAACAAAAATTTACCAGCCGTTTAAAAACCGGCGCTCTTTTTGAATCACCCGTTAGTTGTTGCTTCTCAACCCGACCTCTAATTTAGGGGATAAAAGTAAACTTTTAAATAATTTTCATTCACAATTTATCAAACATAATACCTGCAATTTAGGAACCCAATAAAATTTTTCACTGACTTGGAGCACTAAAATATTTTTTGATAATTGAGCCCCCGTTGTTATTTAGGTCATTAGCCTAGATCAAGGCTGGTTTGAACCTGTAGAAGTTTTATTAAGTAAAACGAGGAGTGAGGTGGTTCACCAAAGCCTTCCTCACTGAGTGGAAAAGTACGCAAATCAGCATGCGGGGCCCTCTGGGAAGCACATATTTTCCACTCTACGAATGACACCTTCACTTCATTCACCACAGAGTCTGGCTGTATAATGAAATTCATTACTTTAAGAGGAGATAACTCTGATTAGTGTCTTTCTCACCTCTACCTCTTCTGTTTTTAAATGATTCAGTCATTTAATTGGCTGACCATGTGATAAGAATCACAACTATTTATTTCAGCCCTGCAACGAACAAATTGAGTGTAAATTATGTGACAATCCACCTGTCCGTTATGGGCAGAGTTGACACCCCCCCCCCCCCACATAACGTGTTTTAAATCAACACTTTACGCTATTGATTTAAAAGAAATATGATTAAATTTGAAAAAAATCCTAAACCGACTACACAATTACACGGACAGAAGAGATAGATGAACGACATTTTTAACATTACAACAGTATAAGTAAAGATTCATTACAGATTACAACTTGTCAGAAAGAAGTCTACTTTTAACTTTTTTAGAACAGGATAAAAATGACTGACTACGTATAAACTTACATATGACATGAAAAGTAAAAATATAAAAGTTTTTGACACTGAATTTCTCGGAAATGCAGTGACATCCATCTTCCGTTTTACGGTCTTTAGACAGGAATGTAAAAAAAAATATACAAAAGTACACGGTAATACATTTCTACAGCGTTCTCTCTCTTTCACTCTCATTCTCTCTTTCTCACACACACTCTCTCCTCCTCCCACTCTCAAAAATTTGGTTGCCAAAATATACTTACTATCATGTGATATTACTTTCATTATTCCTTAAAGTTAGTATTTTTGTTACATACCCAAATGAGAAGAAACACAAAGAAAAGTGTGAATGTCTTAAGGGTGAAAAATGATCAAACAAATGCTCACCTGAAACAAAAAACAAAAACATTTTAGAATAAGATCATGAAATTTTCTAGATTATTTAATGGAAACATGAATAATTTAATGATAACCGCCTCCATGGTGAAGTCTGAATAAATTTCATCAAAAAAAAACAACTATTTAAAGAGCTGCAATTGCTTACAATTCCTTCTTTGTACATTTTTGAAGTGATAATGTACGTAAAGAAAAATACCTTTTAACAGAATTTAGATGTTCACAACCACTACACAAGAAACAGAATCGATTATTATGTTGCTAATCACAACACTAAAATGTTTGAACAAAAACCAACTTATGCAGGTAGAAAATACATCAATAAATTGCCACAAGGTTTAAAAAGTTGTGACAATTTAAGTCATTTTAAAAAAAGCTAAAACAATATTTGATTGATGAAACATTTTACAGTGTGCACGAATTCCTTTCTAAATAGTTTTGGTATTTAACTTTAATTAAACAAATATTGTGTACAATTTGATACAAAGGGGTTCATGACAAGCCTGCTGAGTTAAGCAGTGGTAGGGGTAAATTATTGGTACAGTGATGAATTTATCATTGTGTTTGATTTATTTTTATTGTTTATTGTGTGTGATATTTAATTCAATAGGGTTCATGACAAGCCTACTGAAGTAAGCAGTAGCAAAAACAAATTTTGGCGGTAAGTGATAAATTTATCACATTGGTGATAAACTTTCAGTTCATCAATTTTATCTTGACATGTCCTATACTCCCTTTGGAGTCTCCAGGATGCAAGTAGAAAAAAAAGTGTTTAAATGTTAGAATTAAAAAACAGAAACTCCTGGGTTTGATTCCTGTACATGTACAGTAAAACCTCACTAAAGGTGCGGTTTCGTTTGTGCGATCGTCTCATGCGATTACTACATTTCAGAAGAATTAAAAGAATTTCAGCAAACATGGCTCCTACCCTATCTTGTAGAGCATAAAAAATTTAGAAAACAAGGGGATTTAAAAAAAAATCGTAAGACCAGTTTTTGAGAAAAATCGCAAAAACGTGAATAATTACACAATTAAACTACTACTTCCGGTTGACCTATTTTGATAAAAATGTTCGCGTCGGGTTCGGTAGTGGTGTCTAACTTAAGTTTCAGGTTTCAAGTTCGTACGATGTTCCGTTCTTAAGATATTCTGTTCACACACAGACACACACACAAACACACGCACGCACACGCGCGCGCGCGCACACACACACACCAATCGCTAAAAACATGTTTTTTGGGTTCAGGGGGTCTGAAAACGTGCAGATTTGGTGAAAACTCTGTTTCGAAAAAACGACATGAAAACAATACTTTCATTCATATGTATTCATATAGACAAGAGAAAGTAAAAAAATCATTCATTCTCGTCACGTGGATATGCACGATATGGCGATATTTTTAGGCTGTATGAATCCTCCAAATGTAAATGAAATTTAGATGGCGTTCTCGTAAATATCGGGTATGCGCCGCACACCTAGCACACCCTGAATTTACGCCACTGGTGTGTACCTTATACAGCACACGGGAAAGTACAGTAGAGTACCGGTTTTCCGTGGATCGTTTAACCGGGGTTTGGATTAACCGTGCGATCACTAGAATTTTTTTTTTTTTGGTTTAACGTCCGACTGTTATGCATATTGTGCTGCTAATGCAGACGGTGAAGGATGAAATGAATTTTTTGTATCGTATGAAAAAATGTCATGCCCGAGTGGGATTCGAACCCAAGACCGCGTGATGAGAGGCGAGCACGTTACCAGCTCCTAAAATAAGTTGTAAAGAAGCTTTAACCGGTGCCGAAACATTACTAACTTTCATGGAAAATCAGGATGACAGATTACGTGGACATTTTACATATTCGTGGTTATATAAGAAAAATAAAAGAAAAAATATTGCGGCATAAAATGAAACAAAGTAAAATAACAGATTTTTTTTGGTACGTAGTTTAAGGTAAGACTTATATAAATTTATGTAGTAAATATTTTTATTTCAATACAATTTGTTTATTTATTTCCGATATCCGATAGTATTAACATATATTAATCAGTAGAATAAAACATACGCGTAACTGGTGGTTTTGTTTATGACGTAGGTGGTCTCGACCGAATTGGGTTGTATTATCCGTGTTTTCCGGTTATCCGGTATAGTTATCCCCCCAATTACCACGGATAATCGGTATTATACTGTATTACACAGTTCAGTGGATATTGAAATTGGATAGGAAAGTTCAAAGGGGACGTATTGTTAAATGCGTTTTCCTTTAAAAAAAAACCGAAACAAAAAGTTAACTTTTGACTAAAGCACAGGTGTTACTTTCCATGCACTTAACTACATAGGATACGAACTTCATAAAAAAAATAGTTTATTACAGTTAACTAATATCAGGTAAAATTAGTTAAATAACTTAACTAAGTACAAGTTACTAGAATAGTTTGGAAATATCTTTCAGTTATTTTGAACAGAGTAAGGCTTAAAGTAAGAGTAAACAGGTAACAAAGTAAAGGGAAAAGGAGAAAATGACTTTGCAGTAAATTAGGTATAGTAAGTAGTAATTACACAGTTTAGGAATGGGGGATATTAATGTTGAATTACTTCTCTTACATTCTATTCTGCGGTCGATTCCCCTTGAAAATAACCCTTATATTTCCACCGTAAATACTTTAGCCATTTCATTGGGAAATAGGTTCAATAAGAAATACGGTTAAAGTGAGAGACATTAAATTGTAAATGGATAGGAAATGGAACGAAAAAATTTTCTACTTAATCAAACTTCATTTGTTTTATATTAAAAAAAAATTTGATGTGAAACACTCCTACAACGTTCTCTTGCCAATGCAAATAACGACCAATATAACCTAACATTAGTAATAAAACTTAGAAATAAATAAAAAACTAACCTCAAAAAACATAAACTTATTTTAATCATGAGTGAAAGACGCAAAATTAAAATCAACCTCAGTTTGGCTTGAAAATACGGAAAATCGCTCTTTCACGCTAAACTAGGCACTGTACAAAAAATGCTTTAAATAAAAGTTGTAGATCTTTTAATTTCATATTAATTTGATCATATACACTTTTGTTGTAAAATGCATACTAAGGCCGAAATCTTAAAAAAATCTATTTTTCACACGTTTTCATGAGAAAAAACAGAGAATTGCTAATTACCGCTAAACTAAGCGTTATACAAAACAATGTTATAAATAAAAGTTGTAGAATTTTAAATTCTCTACAACTTTAATTATATACATTTTTGCGGTAAAATGCACATTATAGCCGTAATCTTAAAAAAACAATTTTTTACGTGAAAACAGCCTCATCAAGAATTTCAGCAAACATGGCGTCTACCCTATCTTGTAGAGCATAAAAAATTTAGTAAACCAGGCGATTTTTAAAAAAATCGTAGGACCCGTTTTTGAGAAAATCGCAAAAAAGTGAAAAATACACGAATAAACTACTAGGCCTACTTCTGGTTGACCGATTATGATGAAATTGTTCTAGTCGGGTCCGGTAGTGGTGTCTAACTTAAGTTTCAAGT